>BLKR01004533.1:0-105442 GCA_011170035.1 Teleogryllus occipitalis | reverse complement strand
TTTCCTCACTGAACTCTGTGGCTACCCCAAACTGCGCCTCCCCATCCCCTCTTTTTCCATTTCAGCTTAGCTGCTACCCCTTTACACGGAACACCTAGGCTGTAATACCTCAATGCAGATTCCCTGAATTTGCTGAGGCGACCATTTATTTCTATTTTCGTGATTAGAATAAAACAAATGATATTCTCATGAAATTCTTTTTTTTTAATAGTTTTTATTATCCTTGTTCGACATTATTATATCTTTCAAGGGTTTTTATGATACATAGTACATACAATTTTGTTTTAAGTACATTTCATCATACATGTACAATGCTTGAAAGACAGTAATATTTACAATATAAGACAATAACAAACTAATAATACCCAGGAAGGGTCCTTCAGAAAAATACAATACAATATTTGGATTAAAAACAAAATTATTTAATTTAGAAATGTTGGAACCTGGAATTCTTAAATTAATCTATACTTAGTAAAGCAAACCATGTTTTACAAAAACCGAAACAAATACAGGTTGTGACAAAACAAACACTTGCAATAACATGGACGGAACGCATTTAAGAAGTGTCGAGGTATTGAATAAAATGTAATTCAATTCAATATTTGAATAATAATGTTGTAATTCAATAAACATTTTGCCCAGAGGAAGATCGCAGCATGTCAGCCGAAAATTTGTCATCCTTTACCTCGGACACTGCATCTCCCGGATAGCCAAGTAGATAGTACTGCTATATTTTGATCAACACACATTTTAGAAACAAGTCTGGGTGTTTGAAATTGCAAAATATAGAGAAATATTGCATATTGTACAGTGTGCCAGGACAGTCTCTACACAGCGAGCGGTATCAGGAGCTCCTATTAGAAATTACATGTATGCCAGTAGGACCCAGATCACTGCGAAACAAGGTTTCAACATCTGTTAGAATTATAGTGAGAAAGCAACTGACGTTTTCTTTTGTTACAAGCTGCAGGTCGTGCTACCAACGTAATTTCTGTTGCTAGCACTCTCACCAGCCACTGGTGCCACTGCTGAGAGACTTTCCTGGCGCTCTGTATAATTCATTCCAGATACACTGCCAATTATAATGTAAAGTTTTCTCTTAGGTAAGTCCATCTGCATTGAATATTTCGTTGCGTACATACAAGGGCCATTGTTACTGATCGCAGGGTTTCGGTTCGCGCTGCTGGAGGCGAAGGTAGCCCTGGCCCATATCCTTCGGCATTTGACCTTTCGGGAGATAGCCAAGACCCCCAAGGAGGTGGTGTACAGCGCCAGCGACCTGAGCGGGGCCATCAAGGGAGGCTTCTGGGTCGGGCTGGCGCCGAGGGCTCCTCGTCAGTAGGGCCGCAACCCGAGAGTTGCTCTTTCCCTTCACTTGGTTTCATAAAATCAAAAATTAGGCGTCAAGATTCTTTGGACGCTTCTTGTGTCATACAATCAAACGAAGCATTCAAAACATTTACCTTTGATTTCCGGGATCAGTAAATTCGCACATGGAAATATACCGTACTGGTGGAAGTACATCATTGCCTGTTTTTCCAGAGCGCACGGTCACAATTGTATGCCTTCGTCAACTAATGATAATCCCTTAACATTGTAAAATGTCATAATAAATGTAAATAAGTTAAGAATAAAGTTCTTTCTTGATATTGAGATGAAGCTTTTAAAAATACTTGTATTTAGTACAATAAATTTTCTACATAATATATACACCTGCTTTATTGAGATCCTACTACGTGCGCTTACGGGAATTGTATGATTTTTAAGTAAGGTGGCAGCTGCATTACGTTCATTTAAAGTTAATGAATTCGATGGGTGGGTAAATAGAAATAATCATCCACAATAAAATGCACAACTGTTTATGCCCAACATTTGATCATGGAAGATTATTTCTATTTCCTTATTCATATGTATTTCCACAAGATTTCTACGTAATGAATCACCGACATAAGAATTCATAACATGATCAAATTTTCAGAAGTTTTAAGCGTTAATCACGAAAATTCGCCAGACCACGCAGACCTCGGCGAAAGGTGTTTGAGACTGGTTAAAACGATGTCATTCAAAACTCGTGATCAATCTAGCGGCTTAGGTGACTCAGGTCGCTGCAGTGCCTCTGACCGAGAGGTTCTTGGGTTCGAGTTTCGAAGCAGGCAGGATTTTTGACTACCACGTGCCGGGAGTCCAGACGGGAGCTTGGAGCTTGTTCCGGTCGAGGTAGTGCCCTACTGGTGAGAGATCTGGTTGGGGAAAACCTCGCTACCCGACGGGTAGGTCAGCGCCGGATCTCTCCATCCAGCGGTACATCACTGCCATCTCCTGTGCTAAAACATGCACTACATTTACGGGACTAATGACCTTAGTTGATGAGCCTGGAATCACTAATCAATGAAGAACTATCTAGTGCCCTCTTCTATCCCGAGTTCATGGCATTGCTTTTTTGTGCAAGAAAGACATGTATAGATTTTTTAAATTTTCATTAAAATAAATGTGTTTATATAACACTTCCTGTAAATTCAATTGGTGTGGTCTAGTGTATCCGTTTCAAATTCGCAGAGCCTTGAAATCGGCCAGATCGATTGGGGAATATCAATTTTGGAGAAAAACGTCTCAACGGTGTAAGCGCTAGCGTTGACAACAGACGGAAAGACGGACGAACGGACCGAAAGATAAACAGACATTTTGCCATGAAACAATTTTTCGGTATCCAGGACCCACAAAACGTCAATTCTGACTATACGAGATTTTAAAGAAATTAATTTACTACATTTAGAAACAAGATTTAACCACTTTTTGGATATCAGGCCCTAATTTCGTTCCCATTACAATACTTTCTCTACAAATGTAGAAACGAGAGCATGAAAAGAGATACGCGGCGAGAAAGAAAAGGGATACGTGGATTCGGTTGAATTTGCAACCACTACTTTTTCCAAACCAGACTGGAGAACATTTTGCACTTTCACTAAACTCGGGAGCAGCGAGTCGCTCGTGTGAAAATGTGGGCAGGGAGGAAGGGTGGGGGATGACACTCGGTCTAGGAGGGAGGACCAATAAAAATGCGCAATTAGAACAGCAGCGCGTAAATTGAAAGAGTAATTGGCGAGAATATGAACGACCGTTACAGAGACTTCAAGTAATATTGCCTTTTGTATCTTATTGTAAATGTTTGTTGTCGATAAATGACAATTTGAAAAGTGTAATATTTTATCGTTTGAAAAATGTAAAATCGAATCGTTTTTGTTTGATGATAGTAATTAACTATTTTTCATTAAGTTAGTGTAATAGAATAAGACGATTTATGAAAGCAAAAACTCTTATTCTTCATAAATAATCACTTTCTGCTCTAATTTCCAGCAAGAGTACTTAAATATTTCTAAAATCAAATCAAATGACACTATTTATTTATAACAATTTACATCATCGTATAAGAATGTTTAAGCCCTTTGCATTCTATTAAATAATAATCCCATAATAATCTCAAAATTGCTATTAAGATAACATCACAGAGGTTTGTTTGATGGTATCTCATATTCAGATTCATGACGGAGGGAAATGGTCACAAATACATGGGCTGCCGAACTGTCCCCTTCTTGGAACTGCCTACATTTCATGTCAATTATAATGTGTACGATTGCTTTCGTTATGTAAGTAGGTACATTTTTGTCACAAAACAGATTTTAGAAGAATTGCAAAATAAAACGAGACATTAAACGCCCAGGCATTCAATCTACGCGCCGCGTCGCGTCACCCCATTGTGCAATGGCCAGCTGCTTCAAATAAAGCTACTTACTACCCATGCACTTTCGCCGCTCTCGCGGGCAGGCGATCGGCACTAGCAGGCTGGTTTTAAACCTTGCGATTGAAAACTGACTGAAGGTTTTGAAAATAGGGCTTAGTCCTTGAAAGTGCATTCATTCCGGAAAGATTGAATTCTTTAAAGAAAGATATGTCATTCTCTGTTTAAATAAAAAACACTCTAAAATAGAAAATGCACTTTAATTTTTTTTTAACTTTACACTTATGAACATTATAACTAGATCTCAGATTTTTAGGTAAATACCTATATTTTTTTGATTTTGAGACACTCGAAATTAATTACAAACATATTTCACATTTCATATTATTTATAAACAATATTTATGCTGCCTAAAATACCTAATGCTTATTCGACAAAGGCCTAAAAATACTTATTCATTAGGTGGAAAATACTCATTCATTAAATGCCTTCTCTTTTATTGAAGGTATGGACAATAAACTCGAAGTAGAAAATTGTATTAATGCTGAAATGTCTAATACGAAATAAAAATAAGTGACTGAGATTTAATTCAAAAGAAAAAAAGAGCTGAAGAACGGACACACTACTAGTCATAAGTGTTGAAATGGATATTTTTCTGAGAATAAAAGGATCCTGAATTTAAAATCGTTATAGCTTTACTATTTCCAGCTCTGTACGTACGTGATCCTTGTAACTGCTCATATCTCATTTTTTAAATAATATAATTTGGTGTAACAAAATGATTTAAAAAATGTGTATTTATATTCATTCACATTTTCCATTTAAGAAACTGCGCAGCCTGTTTTCGTCCTTGAAGATTCTATTTCAGGCGCCTAAAACAGAAGATTTTAGAACCCAAGTAACCCATGTCGAACCATTAAACTTCACACGAAGCGCGTGGTCGTTAAATGAGGTGGTGAACCTGCCTTCAGCCACGCTGCTTCACAGGGCGTCCAAAGCGCCGTTTCCAACGCTCCGCCAACGCCCATAAAAAAACAAACCTCCGCCATTGGCCAGTTACGTCATCGCGCGGCGCGGCGTGGCGCACTCAGAGGAAACGCAGAGCTGGAAGGCCGCTTCACTCGCGCGAAGCCCACGCGAGCGCCGGACGCACGGGCAGGCAGCGGATGCGGCGCCCGCGGGAACATTCACCAACCCACCACAGGTAGGGAGCGGTCATTGTGCGTTTCCGGGCGTGCCAAGTGCTGTGAAAATGCGCGTCTTACGTGTAGTGCATGTGAATTCTAGGAGGTGGCGGTATTCCTGCCCCGCTGGAACGTGATATCCGGCGACGACTTGCACATCTGCGTGCTTGCTTTTGCCCTCGAGATACCTCCCCCAGCAGTGCGCCGTCTCAGCGAGGACAATCTGTAAAGCTCCCGATTGGTCTCCTAATATATGTGGTTGTGTGTTGTATGTAAATGGAACTACGTGTGTGTAAAAGGAGAGAGGAAGGGTCAAGGATGAGGCGCGTGCGGCCTATATGTTAGGGAACTTCTCCTTCCATCTAGTTAGCGTCAAAACTCCACCATCGAGAATCGAACCCTAAGATCTCCTGCACTGAGCAGTAACAGTTGTCGCTCTGATCTACCTCAGCCGGTGTACGGCGTAAGAGGCAAAAAGTCAACAATACGAATAGGGTAAGCTTAGGTCTTTTACCCGAACTCGTCTTCTTTATATATCAATAGAAAGAGTCATTCAGGAGGATTTAATTTTAAAAAGAAAATGTCTGATTTGTTTTTTGTAAAATTGTCAGTCAGATACGCACTGGAAATACAGAAATGTTTGAAGGGACTAGTGACAACCACTGTTCGTAACATAATTAAAGGTACGTCGTCCATGCTCTCGGAACGATGTCTATTGGTGTTCCCTGTTTCATTCGTTCGTTGCAGTTGTCTGACCTGAACATGACGTTAACACTTACTCATGCGATTTCTTCGTCCGATGAAAATATATTACGCCACGACAAAATAAAAATTGTGACGTAACATTCTATTTGGCTGCTTTAAAAATTTATTTTCTTACAAACATTATTTTACACTTTATATTTTTGATGAATATTTTTAAGCTGGGTCTTGAATACGAGTTCCGTGCGCTCCCCATGTGATTTGTGACCATCAATCACGTTTCATGGAAGCTATCAACGAACATTAACGTTCAACGAAAAGGCGTGACTGAACAGCCAGAGCGGAGACAGGAAAACTTCTCTGAAGAATAGATGATGCCCATTTGTTTTCTGAACTGTCACTTTGGTTCTGCCTAAGCCTCCAAGTGCCTATATCAAGTGAACCCATGTTGATTGTATTCATTCATTCTTTTATCCTCTTGCAATGATCGACATCAACCAAAGATAATTTGCTTTGTAAATTTGTTCCTGAATTTCTATAGTTCTCGGTATTGCGTTTGTTGGAGTCTTGTTAACTCGTTAAACTTAGTTGTTAAAGCTCGTTTGATAGCGCATCATTGTTTGAATTCGTATAGTGAAATTGAAAGCGTTGTGCTAAACTCGATCTGCCTCCCTAAAACAAATCCGTGAAAATGTGTGCTTCCACAAAAAGGGTTTTTTTAGGAAACACAATACAATCGAAATTTAAGTTGATTATTAAAAATAATAGTCTCTTGATATTAGATGACATTTGTACTAAGAAAAAGATTGTAACCGGAGCCGTGATGGCTCAGTGTTAGCTTCGTTACCTGAAGGATAAAGATTTTTACCTCGTGATATCCATTCAGGGTGGCTTTGGGCAGTGGCTCAGTCTCCTTTCAAAGTCAGTAGGCACCAGGATTTTTTCTTGGTGTAAAGGTGGCCAGAGCGTTGTGCTTACCACACAACTCCCTCCTTGTGCCAGTGGCAACGAACTGGAGGAACGCATCGACTACTGTGCAATTGATCGGGGGCACCTTTCCTTTTTTATGTGTAATCCTGTATCAGGAGGTATCTTCCACTCGTGAATACTGACCTGCATTAATACGAAACAATCTCCAGTCGAAATGTCACATGCTGTCATAACAGAAAGCTAGCTAGTTTTTAATCAAGAGATACAAATTTTGTACAATGTACTGCTATTTTTTCACAAAAATAATTTCCCTTACATTAAAGATAGAGGCGCTCCGAACATCACTTCTAGGCCAATGACATAATGTTTGTTGTGCGTTGATATATTGCTATTTCTATTATCGGACGGACGACTTCACTCAATCAGCATTAGAGGGTTAAGATTTGTACGATTTTTCCTTTCACCCTGGTAACGAAGAAGTGGATAAATCCAGTTGCTAAATTTAGGGGGGGGGAATCCTCTAACACCTGGTGTAGTCAGAATCCATGTTTTGTGGGTCCTTAAAACCGAAAAATCGAATGACAGTAAAACGTCTAGGTCCGTCCGTCCGTCCGTCCGTCAACAACGCTAGCGGCTAAACCGTTCCGCCAATTTCCTCCAAAACTGACATTCCCCAATCGATCTGGCCGATGTCGCGAACCCTTGAATTTGAAACACATTTCAATTTTGAGAGTACTTTACATGAAGATCCTGGGGCATTTTCTAAATTTTCAAAAAAATGACTCCATAGTTTTTAATTTAATTTTGTTGTTAATTACTGCGAAGGACATTTATGAGAATGGTTCAGGTGTCACGTTCGTTTAAACCCTTTTTTTGGAAATTTGCTAAAGTTTTTTCAGAATATTTCTACCACTAAAAAATTAAAGATAGAGATTTTTCCCTTAATGAAATCCGTTCCTTAAAGATAGATTTTGAAATAAGGTGAAGTACAATTTTACGAAAGTTTGAGTACATTTCGCGTGAAAATACGGGCAAGAGAGTACGTGATGTTTTAGCACCACTAGTTTGTTGTCGAGACCACTAGCGTGTTTGTTGCCGAGATTCTTTTCCTTGTTCTCTTTGTCCTCGCAGTAAGCGTGGCAGGTGTCAGCAAACAATGGTGAACCGTCGATAAATGTCATATTCATTGTTTTTCTCAAATGGGGCGACTAATTGCATGATTATCGAGATCTAAAAGGAGTACTCTCCAATGCTAATATCTGCTGTTCTTAACGAGTCGGGGGTATTTTACTCTTGTAGGTTGTGGCATAAAAATGTCTTTCCAACTTTTACGTTTTTTAAGGCATCTTAAACTTTACTTTTCAATTCCTCATGATTTGGGTCGTTTTCTCTCATTTGTAAGCAGTTATTTCTTTTCAGTTTAACTTAAAGATGCTGGGCTGGATTCCTGGAATTGGCAGCGTCGTGGCGAGGGCCACGTGGCTGGACTGGACTGTCCTGGTGGGGGCCCTGGGCGCCCTCTTGTACTGGCTCACCACGTGGACTCACGACCACTTCCGACGCCGAGGGATGCCCTACGCGCGCCCTCTGCCCTTAGTCGGGAACATGGGCCCTATGATCTTTGGACGGATGGGTCTTATCGATATGATGCTTCAGATCTACAAGGAATTCGAAGATCAACCCGCATTCGGTTTCTTTCAGTTCATGAGACCAGCACTGTACATCAAGGACCCGGAACTCATCAAGTTGGTGGCTGTCAAAGGCTTTGATCACTTTACCGACCACCAGGAGATAGTATCAGAAAAAGTTGAACCTCTGTTTGGAAGAAGTCTTTTGGCATTAAAAGGTACTACTTCTCGTTGATGCCATAATAATTATTACGATTATTTATACATAGTTATATTATTATTATTATTATTATTATTATTATTATTATTATTATTATTATTATTATTATTATTATTGATGCTTTAATAATTATTAACGAATCTAAGTCGTGAGTTAGAGCACCCCATGGTGTGATGTTGGGATGTTCGCCTTCTGCCACTGTGAGGTCGATTCATGTGGAATTTCTGAAGGTTCAAAACACGTAAGCGGCACGTTTTCCTTAGGAGCTCATATTTCCTTGCCTCTCATCCCAGATTTGCCTCTTTAAATAACTCCCACTTCGTTGTGGTAGCCCAATTTCCATGCCAATACATATTAAAGAATAAGATTTTGAATAAGAATTTAAGAGGTAGTGTAATGAATGATATTCTAGTTCGTCATGTGGTTGCACAGAACAAACAATAAAATAGAACACTATTATTATTTTAATATTTTCTTCTGTAGATGAATTTAATAATGCGATCCCCTGGAGGCATATCGTGAAGGCACATCAGCTTTATTATCCATAGATCTAATATATATTACAGAAAACTGACAAATATTACACACATGGTGAGCAATGGTACAAATAAACACATGGTTAGAATGGCATACAAGTCGCTGAAGATTGCAGAAAACAGCAAAATTATCACAATAGAGTAACACCGAATAATTACTAAAAACTAAAAGGGACTATAGGTCGGCAAAAAGTTCATTTTTGTAAATTGAGTACACATCGGGCGCAGCACACACGTTGAAGTCGCTGTCGCAACACCCGGCGCAGCGCTGCAGGGTGGCATCAGAGTAGACCACCGCGGTGTGGTGGCGGCCGCCATGTGCTGTGCGTGGGTGCTGGTATAGTCTGAGCATCCAGGGCAGGGCGGTGTCCGGCCAGAGTCGAACGAAGCATGCCAGGGGGTAAGTGACCGTGGACGCGATCGATAGCCAGCCGACCATGCCGGCTATCGATCGCGTCAAATGAGGGTCACGGAGCACGTGCGCGGACAGCTGCCAGGTAGTGAGGATCGGCGGTAATGCAGAAGGTCAAGATTTACGCCCCAAAACTTGATGCACTGCTGCGGTTCCAGGACTGATTTTTCTTCATTAATTTGGAATCCTGCATGGCGTAGATTTTGCATGTCGCTGAGTAACTGCGCAGGCGAGTTGCTAAGTAGAAGCAAATCTGTCATAATAGACATAAGATCGGCTGGTGCACAGTTGTTGTGTTGCCGCCCTCATAGCGGTTTGCATTAATAACGGAGCCATAGCCCAGCCCATGGGGAGAACCGTGAACTGATAAGTGTCGTCCCGCACATACAATTCCCAATAGGGGTCTGGTGGCGAGCGAGACGGGAACGTGGTAGAACCCGTCTCCCAGGTCCAGGCGTAGAGTCCATTGGAAAGAATGTACGAGTACGTCTTGAAGCACGTCTAGTGCGGAAGGCAGGACTACGCGAGGCATGTGAGAATAATGTTCGGTCCATTCACTCATATTGTAGATGAGGCGGTAGCCTTGTCTTTTGGGCTTACGGATCACAAAACATTCGAATGCGTTTAGCACAGGCGCTGGAGCACATTCCAGAATGCTAGCACTTACCATGTTTTCCAAGGTTAAACGTAAGCGCTTTGGCGTCGTGCGGAGGCACAAGGGGGCCCTTGTCGGTAGAGAAATAAAAATATGCGTATTCTTGGCACAATGAATACTTTCACTTGAGTACGATGGATCAGATTACTACTTATTTACACATTCGTCTTTTAATAAAGCCGCCATTTAATTACAGGTTAAAAAGAGTAGTTAAATTCCACCACACTCTGTAAGACTAATCGAACTGGTAACGAGTTTGGCGTCTTCAGCATCAGTACTGTAACATATCATTGACTTCTGTTGTCCCAGGATGAGTGCACGGCGATTCTCTGTTAATTTAAGAAATAATGCAGAATATTCATTCAATTGATTGTGGAGTAAAACTCAAGAATTTTTCGGAATATTACATCCATCATCATCCATAATAATCATCATCATCATCATCAAAGTAATAGGTTAAAATGTATTTCGGGGGGAGGGGTAATTTCGATTCGGACTACACGTCTTTTTAAATAATTTCTTTGAAGTAGTTGGAAAGCACTTTTTACCCTTCTTTATTTTAACTGATGTATGGCGAATTTGGATACAGTAATAACTGCTAAAAGTGAAGAGAGTGCCAACTCTTCAATCTTCCGTAAAGCAGACCGAATATATTGCCTTCCCCCGTTGGTTCTTTCTTTACAATAGTTTAAAGAACAGTCAAGTAGAGCTGCTTTTAAGAAACCCTTGTTTACACTTTTTTAGAAAAATGTCACGTTTTCCCAGAAAATTACTCAATAATTACCTTTTAAAACTTTTTTATGATTTATTTAAAGATCTAAAATTGAGGTCGAAGTTTCACCGAGAAAAAAATTTCTTCCTTTAATTAGGACAGGATTTAATTAGGAATTTATACTTCCCTCTATTTGAGCAAAAAAAAAGTTTGAGCTCAAACTCTTCAGATTTGATCCAGTTATGCGTGACACATCTATCCATCCACCCAACATCTCATGTTTTGGGTTCCAAACTTCGTGTATCTCCCCGTCATATGCAGGGCCGGATTTACCTACAAGCCAAACAAGCGGATACTAAGAGGCTCCCATCCATGAGTAGCCCCGTGCTTCGGAAAAGTATGCATAACATATTTTGTAACATAAAATGTATTTAATGTAATAAATATAATATATGTAAAATTTTATATAAATTATTAGTTTTCATT
Organism: Teleogryllus occipitalis; assembly: GCA_011170035.1. NCBI lineage: Eukaryota > Metazoa > Arthropoda > Insecta > Orthoptera > Gryllidae > Teleogryllus > Teleogryllus occipitalis. The sequence continues at coordinate 94,241 of BLKR01004533.1, read as the reverse complement.
TGTAGTTGTTCAGACAGTACTTGAATTAAGGTAACTTTTTCAATAAAGATGGAGCTACTTTTACGGGAAGGGCAATTGCGCTTGGGGGACCCGCAATACTTAAATCAGCTTCTGGTCTGAACCAATTAACCATATTTGGATCGGCATTGACAGTTCTTAATCCTGATGTACATGCGAAGTCGCCGCTAAAAATAACTTTAAACATTGACTTTACGACTGAAAATCCAAGATTGTATTGTTGAGGGGGTGTTATTATTCAATGCTATAGGCAGGAACAGTGAAAGCAATGCTTATAAAAAGAAACCATAGCATATGCAGTAGATCTTTGGATGTAATTCGATTAATACGTGGTAATTTTAAAAAAAAACTGAGTACACTTATTGTTAAAGTTTTAGGTTTACGGGGAGTGCCGTAGGTCTTCTTGTGCAAGGAAACTATTTTTTACTGTTTCGAGATTCATCTTTTTTGTTTGCTATTTCGCTTGTTTCATAGTAACAGCTATTGCGAGGGTAAGAATGTCTGACGCTTCAATATTATCTGACCACTTAATTCTTCAAATATTCAACAGAACAGTTGTTCCTAGTTACCTACTTTATAGTTTCAAAACATTCAATAAAAATGATGCGTGTACATTTGATCAAACGGTTAGTGACCAGTATGTAATCATATGTGTGAAACGACTTCAATATACTCCAAACAAGACCCAAATTAAATTCCATATTTTAAACTTCTTCAATAAATGCACTGCAATTCTAATTTTATGTTACAAAACCGCTCTAGTTCTATACAGGTCTATCTACAAGCACAAAAACAGTGCTGGTACTCTCCAGGTTATACTTTTAAGAAAAATCTGTATCACGCATTACCTGTAGTAACAAACGACTTCAAAGAACGATTGATTATCTCATAAAATAAAGTTATCGTCTGTCATTAAACAAGTGATAAATGAATAGGGTACGCAAAAGCATTAAGCACATATACAATTATTTTTACTGTACGTCGGTAGAAAGGTAAGTCTGAATTAAAATGGGTATGACTTTTAATCCTACACTTTTTAGAAACAAAATGCTTAAATGACCTTAGCGCGTCCTATTAATTAAATGATGTTCAATGTCTTCCTTATGTTCAGGTCAGGAATGGCAAGACATGCGCGCCACTTTGAGTCCTGCTTTTACCTCAAGTAAGATGCGATTTATCTTCAAACTTATAGACAGCTGCGGTGCTCAGATGGCTACATATTTAGAGAAGAAAATTGAGACAAACGGAGGTGCGTATACTTTCATTAATCATTACGCCTGCATATCCTTTTCCTTCATAATGGACACCGTGATACTGTTGCATACGTTCAAACAACGTGTACTAATGGAAGCCCTAGACCAAAGTCTAAAGTAACCTCAGTAATTGTCTATTTTGCAAGAAAACATCATGTTCTAATTGTTTTCTAAATTGACAATGTGGAAAATTACTACTCTACCTAGACTGTGATTCGAAGAAGACGTGTTGTTGCTTTGTTTGGAATTGCGGATAGCCATTTAAATAAGTGGTGGGGCAATGCTTAAGATGTCAATTGTGAGAATACTGATGTGATATTGTTGTCTTCATTCAAGGAATAAATAACTCTTCTTTTTCAACTTAAATTTATTTTGATAGACGGCTTTCGACAGTTTTCGAAAAGCATTTTTGTTCCAAAATTTATATTCTATTTCAAGAATTTTAAAGTCTGGAACGGGGAAAGAAGCGTTGCCTCGTATCAGGCCGGTCTAATGGCGTACTCAATGGTCGTTAAATTTATTCATTTCTGTATTTATTTATTTCCTTACAATGGAAGTCGCTGAAGCAACACATTCATCAAATCAATTAGCAAAACAAAAAAGAAAGAACATCTGCATGTAGATTACATCTCATACATCCACGCTTGGACCCAACACCAACGCTATAACAATTGGTTATCTACCCCATCCAAATGAATAATACCCTCTTCCTCAACGGGAGCCAACGAATTCCATCCTCTCCTTATTTTTCAAATTTCATGCTTGTGTCTAGATACGTGATTAAGCATTTCGCCCTGAGGAAGATTATAGCACGACGGCCGAAACGTTGGTATTTGTTCCTAGAATGCGGCGTTTTCCGGACAGACAAGTAGAAAATTACTCCGGCCACGGAAGCCTCAGCTTAACAATGTTTAAACCAACCTATCGCGGACTTACTCATTAAATATATATCGGTAACGCAAAATAGTAGCAATAATCATCTATTTAAATAACATCGTCTCCTATATTATTTCAGTAGTTTACACATCTTTTGCGCCTCTCACAGGTAACCAATCTCTATAAATTCTAAATAAAGCCTAAAGAAATAGAATTTCAAAGAGAGGTGATGAATTGCACTTTGTAAAAATATGAAGTATTTGTTGAAAACAAACGAATCTAAATATTCATAACAAATGCAACCCGCAACCATCAGCAGTATTTTTTTTATCTGTATCGTTAAATAACTTCTAAACGAAGCGTTTTAGGGCCTTAAAAACTAAAAGGTCTCAAAGAAACGTTCCCCTCATCGTAACCTGCAGGATGAGATATTTTTTAATATTCTATTACATTATTGCTGGTTCGACGCTTCTCGATTCTATCCCAACTATTCAGAGCCTGAACAATCTGCAACTGTATGTGAAATTAAACTAATTACTTGATATTCTACGCGGTTAAATTACACGGGTGTACCTCTCTGATCGGTAATAACGTTAAATAAGAGTAGTTTGTATCGATTTGGGTGTATTGTATTATTATCAATTACAAGGAGACATATAGAACAAGTGACGGAAGATAAGAGGATCTTGAAGAAAACGATATATTACAGACTTAATATAGAAATGGAAAAATAGGGAAGAGGGTGGGATTTAACACACGAGAGTTCTCGCACGGGTACGTTCATTTACTAATAATTTACTTAGTTTATTTTTATAGGCAACTCTTCACCAGCAAGTCAGAAACTAGATGACAAATAATATATTTCTTGTTCCTTCTACAAGCACAGTCACCTTTAATTTTTTTAAATTGCAGTATATGCTGATTTTCTCGGCAAGGGTAAAATTGCTCGTCGACATGGCGTGTCTTTTCTTTCAGGCTCCTGAACATCTTTCTTCCGCCGAATTATATCTAATATAAGCTTACAATATGCAACAAGAGACGCTAGATAAAATAATTGCTATTTTTTATAGTGCTGTCGCCAACGTTTTCCACAAACATGTCGGTGTGAGTGGTATTTTTGTAAGAGTATGCGTACTTTTGGAAGAGGTTGGTCTTTTATTAATAATTAATTTCCCACATCTCTCAAAGAGAAATGTCCAAGAAATCTGATAAGCTTTCAATGCACTACCAGTTCCTGATATTTTACAATGAAGCTATCACGATATATTTTTATCCGAGTCTCTCCTCGTATAAGATAGTGGCGTTCTGCAGCAAAAATTCTACGAAACAAAAGCACACAAAATGGTGTTTCAAAAGATAGTAGGCACAGTGCTCAAGAATTGGAAATAAAATATTTTAATAAAAATAGTCTTCACGAATACTGCTATAACGTAGTACCTAGAGTATGTATACATTGTACAACAGTTCTCTACACACCAAGATTAGCAAAAAAGTTTCTGTTCCATAACGCAACAAGTGAATAGAAAATATTTAATGCCAAGCAGGCATAATTACACAGTCAAATATTTGCACTCATCAGTCATTGTTTCATTGTTTTGGGATTTTTTGAGGGTTCCTAGGCATCTAACAAAACAGACATCTCTCAAAAGTCTGGAGGCTGCATTGTTCCCTTTCAATTTCTTCGTGTAGTGAAAATTAGTAATAGACATTGATATGTTTGTATTTTTCTCGAGTTCCTGAATATTTAACCAAAGCATATACGTCTCTCAAATGGCTGGAAGATGTACATTTTTCTTTCAAATACTGCGCGCATTGGAAATTAGTAATATAGATTTCGCGATTCAGTTTGCAAACATTTACTGACAGAAGTTATCATCCAGGTACTTTGACGCGACAAAACCAAGTTCAATTTCAGAGTGCCCTGTTAACAGGCAAAGGCGTCGATCGTTGTGGACACACAACCTTCGGAGTTGTAGATTTCTAATTCCAATTCAGAAAATTAATCGCATTGCGTTTTGTAGAGGTGCATTTAGACACAATTTAATGTTTTAACGTTGATTTACTCGCCACGCGCAGAATACAGTGACTCGCATCAACGTAGCCGCAAACTGCGTAAACCGAACCTGGGCTAAATATCTGGAAAACGGCTCCTCATTAACACCAGCATTCCTGTATTTTCTAAGCATGTCCAAAAGAGTAGAAAAGTTCGTAAAGAGTTTATGTTCTTGAAACGACTCACCTTTCCTGATTTCTAATTCAGTCAGATCTTCCACTTATCTTTTCATCGAAGAACCTAAAACAGAAATAAATAGTAAAAAATAAAACAGATATGCGCGTAACTGTAGATAACATTACCCAGAAAACGCAGAAATTTTGTCATATTTCCTACCCTACATAAACTCAACAGCACTTGTTCAAAACGCAGGGTAAAAGTTTTCACACTTTTTTCTATTGCAGAAACTTGGTGTGAAATGGAGATGAAGGACTTCTTCACTCGGTTCGCAAACGACGTCATTGCTACCAGCGCCTTTGGAATTGAATGCGACTCGTTGCGGCAACCTGAAAACGAGTTCTACCGAATGGGGCGAGAGCTGACCAATACCAAAGGAGTTAGAACTCTTATTTTCTTGGGTTATATGTTTCTTCCGAAGCTTATGGAGGTAAAATGCATAAAAACTATAGTTTCACTACTTCTTGTATGTCGTTAGAGTACACCAATAAAATTATTGCATATTCCTAATTTCACTTAACCACCTGTGTGACACGTATCATTTATCACATATACGGGCTCAGGGCATCAACTGATGACACAGTAGTGCCTCTAACCGGAATGTTTTGGGGGTTCGAGTGCCGACGGTGGCCGAATATTTGACACAAGCTTGTCACCTAGATCAAATTTAACTGCTGTCTGAAGGAGAATTCCAGCTGAGGGCTGCTCTGCTAGTTTTCCGTGCTTTCTCCGATCACTTCCAGGTGAATGCCGGAGAAGTACCTTGACAAAGAGATCTTTCCGTCCTTTTCCTTCCTTTTCCACCTTCCTCAATAAAGAAACATGCACGATACTTACGGGACTTGCGACACATTGGACGAGCCCGGAATCACTAATCAATCAATTAATCATGTGCGGAAACAATATTAATTACAACAGTGAAAATTGGAACCAACAGAGATAATCGGACCAATCAATAGAGATAAAAACAAGTTATAATGTTTGTTATTCACAGCACACTACACCAGAACTAAACATTTGATTTAATTTTTCAGACTTTGGGAATACCATTCAATAGTCCCCAAATAAGGAAATTTTATCATAGTCTGATTCACGATACTATCAAGGAGCGCCAGCAGAAGGGCATCTTCCGGCCCGACATGCTGCAGCTGCTCATGCAGGCGCGCGAAGGACAGCTGAAGGCGGAAGCAGGAGACGAGCAGGAGAACATTTCGGGCGCCAAGCATAAGAGTGAGTATTGGACGAGAATCGTCTCAATTTTTCACTCCATCCTACCGGGTTCAATTCGATTTGTCGGACAGATGACGGAATGCTCCACCTCAATGAATTTACAGAATAAATAGTCCAGGAGATGGCGACACAAAAATTGCAATGATTTAGGTAAACAAATATTATTCTTTAACGTAGTTATAAGGCCAATTACGACCAAATCGACAGCCAAGTTCCAAGTCACGGGAAAACAAAACCTTATATACTTGCCGATACCAAAGAGACACATTTCTCTTTCCACTTTAAAAAATAAACGCCTTCTTGTCTTACAAGTATGCTTTCAAACTAATAAATAAATTAAATTAAATACACGTTATTCGCCACTATTGCGTTCTAAACTATTTGTTTTGTCTTTTCTCGGAGGTACTTTTATAAACGTACAGAACACGAATTCGCAGCTGACTCTTGTGCCCTAATTGGCAACGAGACTAAAATGAAAATTTAGTGTCAGTAAATAACTGTACCGGTAGTCGAACTTCTTAATCGAGTCCCATTAAAGTCACGGAAGTTAAGTAGCTCGAGACACCGCGGGTCCCTGGATGGGTGTCTGTCTGGAAATCCCGGGTACCAACGGCGCAGAGCCAACGCCAGCTAGAGAAGCCATCTACTCTTGGAAGTACTGGCTGAGCCCCTGGCCTGTAGGTACAAGAGGCAATGACTTACGATTTGACGTATGACTAAGTTCGAGTTCACGTTCCAAGAAGGCTTGGAACGTTACGCAAGTATCTACAAATCATGAGTCACTTCCTCCCTGACTACAACTGACTGTAATCTACGGAGCCAATAAGAACGCTTCTGCGGAGCAAAGGGAAAGTCTAAGGCAATCAGTCAGAGGCCAGTTTGGGAAACTGCTCTAATCTTTACAGCCACCACTTCCAAATCTTCCTGAAATATAAATTTCTACTACTCAATAAATTGTAGAACTTGGAGAATGGATATTAGCATGCCCTATCACTCGCTGTAGATGTCACGTCGGTTTCAATCGAGGACGCCAACAGTAGTCGATTCATCGCACTAGAAAAACAGGTATTAAGCTAACTAATCTGCTTGTATTCTACAAATATATAGGCTTATTCCCCTTTCATGCTATGTTCCACTCTGTTGAATGTAGTCAGTTCACCTAGAATGAAACATTATTCACAGACTCTAAGTGAAGGCTTCGAATAGCTGATTAGAATTTTTTGGAAGAGCATTAAGGAAAACAAGATGATTTTGAGAGACGATCTGAGTATTGAGAAAACTTTATCTTAAAGCGACAAACTTAAATTCAACTCCTAGAACAGAATAAGAATGTATGTCTGCACGTCAAAGCATAAAGTATTTCCGTAAACACTAAAAACTTTCAGAATAAGATTATTTATCACATGTCTCTCGTTCGATTTACTGGACAAGCTACGATTTAGTGCAGAATGTTTGATAGAAGTCCATGTCACCTTCGCGTAAACTATTTTGAAGAGGTAAAATGTATGTGATAGTTCGGACGTACATACCGTCTCCTCTAATTCGCAACCCACCGGCCGCCACGGATGAAGGGGCATACGGGTGTATTTTCAAAGAGAATTCAATAAAGAGAGTGTCACTGCTGAAAGATGTACCTATTGTATTCATTAGAGCTGACGGACCAGGACATGACGTCGCAAGCGGTCATCTTTTTCTTCGCTGGCTTCGAAACCGTGTCCACCGCCATGAGCTACTGCGCCTACGCCCTGGCCCGCCACCCGGAGGTGCAGCAGCGCTTGCAACGAGAGGTGGACGAAATATTTGAGAAGAACGGCGGACAGCTCACATACGAGGCCGTGCAGGAAGCCAAGTATTTGGACATGTTCATCAACGGTAAGCTCCGCAGGAAACGTGCACTCTGCAGAGATATTCTCTCTTCTTCCAAGTTCTATTCTAGCTTCTAATTATCTTTATTTAAATTCATACTTTTTTTAAAATATACTATTTATTTTCAGTGTGAAAAATTCCTTTTCTCAATTTGATACTCGTATTTTTTCAGTTTTATAAATAATGGCACGTATCAGATATTAACGTTTCGAAAAAATGCAATGTTATACCGTACTTTACAATGGTCCCTACTTGTCATAGTATACAAATAAAGTCGTTTGTAAACTGTTTATACAACCTCATATTACTTCTAAACGAATACTTAATAATATCCGAACGCCTCATTTAATGTGAGTAATACTTATTGCTTAAGAAAACTATCATAATAGAGACATTTCGTCTAGTTATCCTACTGAATTGAAGAATCCGGAATTGAGCTGTACATTTGTGATTGTTGATATTTTCTTCAAATATATATTCGTTGACGGTTTGTATCGAAGGAGAATTTATTAAAGGAAATGGCCTGTGTTTATGCAGAGGTCATGCGGCTCTACTCGGCTGTGCCTTCATTGGATCGGAAGTGCACCAAGGATTTCACTATCCCTGCGCAAGGAAATGTTCCAGCCTACACTGTGCGTAAGGGTGACAACATTTGGATACCGGTGATTGCTCTGCATAAAGATCCAAAGTATTGGGACGACCCGGAGACCTTCAATCCTGAACGTTTCAGTGAAGAAAATAAGCCCAAAATTAAGCCCTTCACTTATATGCCATTCGGAGCCGGACCTCGTATATGCATAGGTAAGATTATTATGAAAGAAGCCCATAATAATAATAATAATAATAGTAATAATAATAATAATAATGATAATATAAATACGAATAATAAAAATATTAATAACATTTATCCCCTTGGTTATCTAAAAGCACAAGCCTGTCGAAAGTCGTTATAAATTTTCTTTGAACAAAATTAACATTTTGCGTTATTTAAAGACGGCGTAATGATCTCGTTTGATAATTATTCAATCTCTTATTGTAATGTCTCACGATACATATTTCTTAAATAACTTTAAGGCATTACTCAGCTCTTACATTGGTTGCTATTTCTGGGATTCGAGTGCTATTGAAGGACCTAGAGGTTCTCCGGAAAGATGTGAGCTAAGAAGTATCTTGCAGTTGCTATGCTAGATCCGCAACAAGAGTTATGGTTGTAAAACGTATTGTCAGATCTCTGGATAGAGGTTTTAGATGTCCAATTATTATTGAGGCAACCATGACCCTCCGTTTATACTCTTTACAGCTCTATTAGGATATCATGATTTCTTTATATCTTTCTAATTTTCTCTAGAATTTGCTGGAATGGCCATACCCAGGCCGGTTTCTCTTCAACGATGGTGAGATGTCTATTTGAAACCTGAAATTCTAGAGTATTCTTGTACTGGAATTTTCGACATTTGTTTCCACACCTTTGATCCACAAACCATTTACAAGCCTGATCCACAAGTCCCTACAAGCAATATTTACTATACAGTTTCCATTGTGGGAGGGTGGCCACTCACATAGCATTCGAAACTGGTCTATACAGTTTTGCTACAGGTGCTGATTGGCTGTGTCTTCCCGATGTTTGCACAGAATGCATTTGTCGCTCTTTTCCTTTAATGGCTGCAGCTTTTAGAGCCTGTTCTCGGACTGCAGATCAAAGCTTTATGTCTCTTTCTTAGTGAAGTCATTCCACAAACAGATTCGTGTAAGAGAGCCCTTGACGTTTCTTTTGATGATCCGTGCTCACTGCCGTGGAATGGCTTGCCATTTCAACTTAATCAGCGTTCCTGTTGTTTTAATATCTAATGATTCTAATGCTCCCTAGTTTGAGGACCGCTTCTTACGTGCTAGAACTTTCAACGAATACCACACATGCTTTGAATTTTCGAAGAACTATGCCAGATCTTACTTTTTTATTTATTTGAAGCGTCTCTTTTCTTCACGCAAGTCCACGACCTCCGGAACTGCGGGAGAGATAGTTTTCCAACATCACTATGCAATTGGAGAGTACGATGAGTTGTCATTAGTTGTCTGGTTTGAGATCCAGATCATTCATCTGTGCTTGCGTTTAGTCTATTATTCCAACGGTGTAACAGACCAGTGATCACCTGTTAGGCGCAGCTATTGATATCGTTAATGAAACTTCTCCCGTTCAGCTTGCTTAACGCAGATATCGTTTGTATTCCAATAAGGCGAAGATTTTAACGTGTAGGTGGCGGGTATTCGCCGCTGATGCTGCTTGGGGTGATAAGGATATTAGGAGACCTCTTTTTAGTTTCTTTTCGTCAACTACAACTTTCATAGTCCTTTGTTCAATTGATGTAACGGTATCGAAGGTCTTGCAATGACTTCGGCAGAGGGGAGGAAATGACATGATATTGTACACGGAAAATATTTATGACTATAAAGTATGTAATAGGTAGTAAAGTATGTATATATAGAATGTCTGGTTCATGATGCTTGGTCAATATGATGTAATTGTAGTTAATTTTTTGCCGACATTTTGGAAAATTTATTTCCATTCTCATTGCTACACACATATAAAATTTAAAAAACACAACGGTAGATTAAACTTAGCAAATTTTATAAACATTATAGCTCTTTTCACAACAATTAAAACCCGGACAAACTTAAAATATGGATGGACAATACCTTATACAATCAATACAATCAATATTTACTGTTAATAGAGTAAATAACGTTATACATTTGAATAGAACAAGACGTTGAAGTTTCAACATAGCTATGTTGATGTCGCCGGGTCTCTTAGGTTACCAAACATGTGACATAACTAAGGACCAGATTTTAATAACCTAAAACTTAGCAAAATATGCAAGCATTTATGACCTAAAACTTATATAAATATGATCTTATAAAATAAAATATGATTTTAGGTAAGATAATTTCAAAAGAGATTCTTTATTTAACATAAATACAAAATACACTCTAGACAAAATTATAGAACATCCTTTTTGCAGTCTTTGAAACTAACTAGCACTCGTAAAAAATTTCATTACATAAAAAACAATGCAATAAAACCCATCCAAACAATAGTATCTTATTTGAAAGATCTCTTTCAGAGTAACTCCATCTGCTCAAAAAACATCTTTTGACCCCTATCATTTCCAGCACGTCTCTTTACACAGCTAATGAGATTAGAGATATTATTGTGTTATTGCACATTACTTTTTTTCTGCACTAAATTTAAATTCACATTGTTTAAGAAATAATATTTCCCTCTCTTGTTGAAGAACTTGTCTCCAAAATTAGGAACGAAACCTTGAAGCTTTTTGCTGTTGGAGGCCTTCGCCTTCTGTCTGTTGAACCACACTGCGTCCAGAATGAATAGTGTGACCACCCATCTTTGTCGACTTCCAGAATGTTTGGTCCGCGTGTGTATGTTGAATGTATAAAAGGTAATCTCTGATGGAGTGAATCCAGTTTGTTTGATACCGGACGCGTCAATTTTCATAGTTGCCATAAATACATTTACGATAACGCAATAACAAAATATCTTATGCGTCTGATGTGGCATAGCTGTGGCATAGCTGACTTTAAGAGGTCAATTTTTAATTATTCTGTAGAAATTTGAGAAAAACGTCTGGGTACTTCAAATTGAAAACTATAGAGACATGTAGCTCATTATATCAGTCATTGCAGATATTCTGCAATTTGTAAAGTGATATTTTCTCTTAGTTAAGTCCATTTACATTGAATTTTTAGATGCGTGCACGCGTCTAAACGCAAAGGCCCTTGGGGGCCTTTGTTTCTGATTGCAGGGTTTCGGTTCGCGCTGCTGGAGGCGAAGGTAGCCCTGGCCCATATCCTTCGGCATTTGACCTTTCGGGAGATAGCCAAGACCCCCAAGGAGGTGGTGTACAGCGCCAGCGACCTGAGCGGGGCCATCAAGGGAGGCTTCTGGGTCGGGCTGGCGCCGAGGGCTCCTCGTCAGTAGGGCCGCAACCCGAGAGCGACCCTTAAGGGCCCCTTCGCTAACGTCAAAACCAAAATGTCAGTATTATTTGTCTGATGACATTCAAGATATAAACTATCCAGCATTAACTCGGGTTTCATTATGGAGTAGCTACTAGCAGATTCTTTAAAGATTGGCAATCTTTAGAGACTAAAGGCTGGTAAGAACATTTAAAAACTGGTTTCTTTTACAACAATATATTCAAAGGAAACATAGGAACGAGAAATGAATTATATGTTGTTTTTTGTTACATACCTAACTGAGATGTATGAATATTCTCTGGTATGTATGGTAGGTACTGCATTTATTTCTGATGTTTACCCAGCACACCATTTCCCTCAGTTTTTGTTGAAAATTAGGGCATACATAATTGTATGCGATTTCATAGGACCGATTTATCTACTGAATTCAGTCATTTATTTTACAAATGGAGCCAGTTACAGGTAAGCATCACGTATCTTAAAACGGTTAATCTTGGGTTAATGGTGCCACTCAGGTACCGATTCACTTTTCATTGGTGAACCGATTCTTATTAGGTGAACGTCTGGTACAAGTGAATCACCATACACGGGGCACATTGAAAAACTTTGTTTTATACAAAACTCTACGCACATTTTACCAGTACTTTAATAGTAAAACTGTTACTTTATTACTCTGCCGCCCCCAAACCCCTGCTATTCAACAAACATCTACGTATTACTACTTCAATAATACTTTATTGGAGGCTGTTGCCCCCAAATCCTTTCTACCCCCAAATCACAAAATTCTAGAAATAAAATTCATATTAATTTAAAGCTCATCTCATATGGATTGCATACTTTTTTAATGTCTTCAAAGAAAGCATACAACAAATCTTGTTTTAATATTTCAATTTTTTTTTTTTTTTTTTTGCCACTGATTCGAACAAACATATTTCGGCCAACCTGGATTGCCGGTCATAAGCTAAGGATGAAGGCTCGAAGGGTCGCGGGTTCGAATCCCACCTCGTGCATGAATGTTAGTTTGTATTTGTGTGCGTTGGTGTTGTCCTAGAGTGTTCTTTCTACATTACACCCCATATTTACCCCCCACATGCTATATGACCAAGCTGTTAAAAAGCGACCTTAAAGAAAAACCTTATATGCTCCTTATACTGGTGTCGAGGGAGATTTCTTTTAATTGCACTCCACGTGCCTTCGGTGCTGTTCGGTTCGGTGTGAGCACCGGTTTCAGGGTCCTTGAAATGCAGCGAGTGGTTGACGCTTAGGTGGCGATAACCTTCGGCTTCTAAGCAATCATAAGACTTCCATCGGTCCGAGATCAGGATGAATCCCGACTTGATGAAAATCTTATTGATATCTAGAAGAACTCCTTGCATTCAAGTGATCCGTCGCAAATTCACACTAACTTCAGAAAACAACACGATAAGTGCAATGTAAAAACATTCTCACCTGACACCAAACAAGAGCAGAATAGAATACTATATTAAATGATTCAGTAAACATCCTTACATGATATTTAATTCATTTTCATCGATGTACAGCTTCTCCTCGAGTGGTATGAAGCTGTGCTATTTTCTTTGTGTTAAAGGCGTAAAAGTTAAAAACCGTACAATCACTTGTAGTATTGTGTAGTGATTGTGTTCGGAATAAATTTTGTGTAGGTCAAGGTATTTCGTTTGCATTTACAAATTTCATAGGTTTAAAATTATTAGTAACTGTTCAGAGCTAATGTAAGTGTTTCGTAATGATTACAAACTTTTCCTGGCGGGCGAACGATAATAACCCGTCGCAAGGCTTCGAAGTGAATCGGATCCTGTCAAGTGAACGAAATAAGTGAGTGGCACTGTTAACCCAAGATCAACCCTTATAACACACTATAATAGTACTGCGCTGTCTATTGGGAATCATAATATTAGCTGACAACCTGAGTTACTTCTCACAGTTCGGAAAATGTTGCTGCTGGAAATTTGGATATGTCTTCTCCAAGCAACGATAAAAATAATTACAAACAGGATCTTCACCTACCTCGAAAATTGAGCTAGAGATAAGTGGTTTGGCTACATAAGCGTCTAAACGCACAACAACATGAATTCATTCTTCACTTAAGTATGCAAAATATCATCAAGACATATTAATATAAAATTATGGTATTTTTTAGTTTCGTAATTATATTTATGTATTCAAAATAGTGAAGGAAAATAAAGTTTCTAGTTAAATTTTATAATTGGTACTGTTGTTGAGAAAGTTGTTTGTCCCTTGAAAGAGCAATGTCTAGGCGGCGCATTTTGATGACCTAAAACATCGCAAAAAATAATCAATGAAATGTTCCTAAAATGCTTTAAAATACCCAAAAACCAAAGGAAAAGGACGTAAAAAAATGATCAAAAACAGTTCGGATGAACAACTGAAGCTGTTGGATACGTTACTGATGTAATCGAGGCTTCTTCCATTTGTTCCAGTGAATTCAGCTTGTAAACTTTCGGTTTGGATTATTTTTTACCAGGAAATCCTGTCTTTAGTTATCCCGAAATCGGCCAAACCGGCAATGGCGCTGATGTACGTCATAAGAATCACATACTTACAACGGCTGTCAAAACAATTTCTGAACGAATAAACATTTGAGGCACCTCGTAAATATTATTTGAAGCAAGTACCATTAAAAATGACATTAAAATCGATGAAATCAGCAAAAAATGTATTAAAAATGACGGAAAAAGATAAAAATGACTTAATAGTCGAATTCCACAAAAAATACAAAATAATGACCTATAAAAATGAGTCATTTCTTTTTGTTATAACATAAAATGAATTTCTAAACTAAATGACATTGTTCTAAAGTGAGAATGAAAAACATGCCATTTCATTAAAATCCGCCCCTAGTAATGTCATATTATGATGTTGTAGTAAACTGACGGGTGCAAATACACTAACACTTTTTAGAGCTTCGCTGGCAAAAAACACACGATGGAATATTTATTTATTTATTTATTTATTTATTTATTTATTTATTTATTTATTTATTTATTTATTTATTTATTTATTTATTTATTTATTTATTTATTTATTTATTTATTTATTTATTTATTTATTCATTTAGTCAAAAATTGTATGTGACGTATGGAGAGAAAATCATCTGCGCACGCTTTCTTGAATTTCAGAATCCCTTCCCAACAATTTAACTATTAATAGCTGAAAGATGAAAAAATAATAGTAATATTAATAATAATAAATTTAAAAAAGCGAGAGATAAACATTTCAAAAACTAGATATTTTCGTTGCCGAATTATAGAAAACTTATTTTTAACGGTAAAGGAACGAACAGATTTGATTTTTCTGTATTGTTAACAAAATAGAAACTCACCCTAAGCTCTACTACCATTACAAGCAAAAGGAAAGTTCAACAAAACGTGCGCATAGTGAAGCTACATTTGACAATACGACAATACAATATAATACAATATGACAATAAGGATTCCAAATGTAAGTGTCCTAAGAATATAATATTTTAAATGATAAGGTTTATTTAAAACTTGTTTCGCTAGGAGATAAAGTGTGGATAAAGACAAAAGTTTATGATTTGTCTTCTTTGTGTTTGCTCAAGATGTTAATATTTTATACGAAATTGTAGCTACTGAAATGAAATAACCTGCTGCCTCTAACATAGCTACCTGCAATAGCCGAGGACGATGCGAGCTCGAGGACGATGCGTTGCCTTTCTACGCTCTACATCAGACCTTCTCAATTGGCCTCTACCGATCAAGAGCCCTCTTCTCTTCACCCTCTAGTGAGCTGTGCAAGACCTTCAGGCGAAAGGGCATGCGAGTGGCTTTCAGGAAAGTCCCCCCCCATCCCACCCCACCCAATCATCCGTTTCATGTTCGTAGGACCTGGAGTTCGGTCATATCGGTCGGGGAATATGTATTCATTTTAAAGAAAAATCCTAAGAATGGTTTAAGCGCAAGCTTCGTCCACAGACGGACGGACTACACCAATATTTAGGTATCAAGAGGCCACAAAACGTGGATTCTGATTTCACAGTATATTACAGGGAGTAATTTGCTACATAAACGACCGACAGATATTCACATTTCCGGTATCTGGGACTCACAATATATAATTTTCTGTTAAACAATCACCGCTTTTCACTTCAGCATTAGAACACGTTCTCTTCACAACTGTATGCGAGAAAGTAAAAGCGGAATACATCATATCGTTGGAACAATGATTTTGAACCACAATTAATTTTAAATTTGTTTCTACCAAAACCCAAACAAAAAACGTAGTTTTTATATTCTATTTTCAACCCATTCAAATCTTTTAAATTAAAAATTCTTAATATTTTTTGTCAATTTTTTATGCCTGATTTAAATAAAAATACTCCTAATTTTTTTTAAAACAAATATTTTTGAAATATATTTTAGTACCAATAAAATTTTTCTTTTTAGTTTTTAGGTGCTTGTGATCAAAATTTGCTCGACATTTGTGCAGTCCTCAAGCGCAGAAGATCGAGATTGTTGTATGCAATGCCGTGCTTGAACTCCCTATTAGAAAGGTTTTGCAAGCCTTACCGGGTAGCAACCGACTTTAATATCGATCTTCTGCGCATGAGCAGCCTTTAAACAACAGCCGACTCTAGAGTCGGCTGTGTTAAAACTGATGTGAAAGTGACACTGCGCTTGCAAAGAAGCTCGATATTGCTGTCTATTGCTGTAACGTTTCGCCGTACTCAGGGAGTTTGTGCACCCTCGAACGTTAAAGCAATCGAAAGCAGTATCGATAACATTAACAGGTGAAATCGAGAAAGAGTTTTTGCACGATTAGGTCGAAACGTATAAGTCGCAATGGAAGAAGTTCCAAAGTGTGCCAACAGAAAGTGTTTCTTCAGTGAAATTATCATCAGCTGTTCTGCGCTGTAACTTCATTTGGGATCTTTGTAAATTTTCATTACTTGTATACATAACATTTGATAATAAATTAAATTAGTATTAAAATTTTACCCAGATCTCACATATTAACATATTAATACTAGTACTCTTGTATAAAGTATGTAAAACAGAAATGAATTACATACAGATGTGGATTTAAATATGAAATGTATTTAATATATGTACAACAAAAGGGACAAGAACAGAATGAATGTGAGAAATGAAAACCTTTTTCTTCCATAATTTATTTTGTTAACCAAGATACTCCATATTTCAGTAATATTTCATAATCATATAAAATATTCTTAATGTGCCGACTTGATCGATGTAACCTACACCTTAATATATTGATTCACTGACAAACTACTTATGTTAAGATGTGGTATAACAAGACTCACTTTCAAATAAATGATATTGGCTGTCCGGGTGATGCCGCGTCGAAGACTGTGTTGCCGAGGTTTCGACCATATTTTCGTGGTCTTCCCCAGACCAGCCCCGAGGAAGAGTACGAATGGTCGAAACGTCGGCAACACAGCCTTCGACGCGGCTTCACCCGGACAGCCAAGATCATTTGCATGACTCTGACCGCGGAAGCCTACACTCAAATCTCACTGACTTCACTCAAATCTCACTTTCATTGAATATAGGATTCAAAATCCTAATTACCACACTGCACTCATGGTAGCCTTCAAAATTACAACATATTCGTGTTCTAGGATTAAGAAACCAAAATTTAGAATACCCGTATGGTAGTAAATTACAGAAGCCCTCTTCAGTATTCAGATTTAATGATAAACTGAAACTAGAGAGTTGTTTAACAGTTCATGGATGTGGTTAAGACAAGCAATTGAAATAATTGCAATGTTAATTTGTAATAGTGAGGGTAGCAGTGAATGCAATGCAATGCAATGTTACAACTAATAACAAAATCTTCCTATGAAATCCCATATGTACATCCCACCCCTGATCTAACCAATGAATTCACTACACACTTTACAGATTTTCACCGATACTTTGCCTATTTCTTGTGAAGCTTTTACTACGTATCCAATAAATTACAACTGACAAGGATTTCGGGCAATTGAAAACAGTGAGGGAGCAGTAGCACTAATAAAATCTGTCGACAAACACGAAAAGACAGAGCGATAATTGCACCATGGAAATAGAGTTAGCAACACACACTATCCGGAGTCGAGAACAAATATCATATAAAATAGCCGAATGATCGATTACCATGCGATATAAGTCACCTGCTAAATCCGGCGAAATAGAGTTTATGCTCACAATAGCGTGCAACACTATCGATCTTCTGCACACGCGCAGATGCACTAAAGGGATGCGAAACTTGAACTGTGTATACGCAGAACATCGATAGTGGTTTGACGTTCAAGGGTGCGTAAAAGAGAGTTTGTGCACCCTCGAACAGTGAAACACAATCGATCTTCTGTGCATG
The DNA here is from genome assembly GCA_011170035.1 of Teleogryllus occipitalis. Classification (NCBI taxonomy): domain Eukaryota; kingdom Metazoa; phylum Arthropoda; class Insecta; order Orthoptera; family Gryllidae; genus Teleogryllus; species Teleogryllus occipitalis. Next base: position 76,394 of record BLKR01004533.1, on the reverse strand, counting down.
TGTAGTTGAAGTTTCGCATCACTTTAGTGCATCTGTGCATGCGCAGAATATCGATAGTGCTGTGCGCTATGGCGTGCACAAACTATCCTAACTCGCTAATAGCGGGGCCTGGCGGGGCCCGTTAGCACTTCGAATTCGATTTCGAGTTGACGCATGCGCAGTGACTAAAAATGCAGTCTATTGCTGCCCGCTAAGGCGTGCACAAACTCCCTATACTTCGGTTTTTATAACGTGGCGCATCAGGGCCTGTCTTCACGGTGACAACAGAGAGTTTGTGCACGCCATAGCAGACAGCACTAACGGTCTTTTGCACATACGCAGGTACACAAAACTGATGCGAAGCTTGAACTGCGCATGAGCAGAAGATTGATAGTACTTTAACGTTCGAGGGTGCACAAACTCTCTGATGTCACTCCATTTCGAATCTTTCTCGGCCAAAAGATGTCGCATCGTGTCGCATCCAGTATCCCAATAACAACCAGTGCATAACTCATTTAAACGCTCCATCGCGACGTAGCGTTGCGTAATCGACCTCAAGGATTCGACGTTCAAGGCTACAGCGACCGAGTGGGAGGGCACGTCTGAAGCTCACGCGTCCACCAGCGTTCATAGGCACAGGGCCTGTGAGCTGATAGGAGGGGCCACATCGGAGGCGGCGCAACAACTCCAGCCAACCACGGCTCTGTAAGTACACTGCTCTTTGCAGTCAACTCTGCGGTACATGTGCTCTTGTCTGTGTCACAGCTGCACCTGAGTTCGCGCGTCCCTCGAAGCGGCGCGCGGAAATGAAATATATTCCCACACGGAAACGAAATCTATTCGACATGCGTCAACGCAGTCACTTTTAAAATGAAATACCTATAACAATAATAAAAGTAATACTTTTTTTTACATTCAAATAGCTCTATTATCAAATATTTGATTTTTGTGGCGTCCGATTCAATATCAGTTTTAGTTTATCTCATGTGATAAAGTATAACAAACAAATGAATCAAATAAAATAGTTTAAATGGACATTTATTTACTTCCTCTTATCTATTTCCAGTACAGAGAGTAAAATAATTCACTAGGTGGTAGAAGAGAACTTGCTACTAAGAATCAATTTTAAAAAAACCATATCGCTAACATATTTTATCAATGCAAAGAAGTATTAAATAACAGGAAATAAAAGCACCATATAGTTAATAAAATTTGAAATATAATTATAATATTAATTCAAATGAAACATAGTTGAGAATGTGGTGCAGTAATTAATTATCTCGGAAACCAGGCGTTAAAGATCAATAGTTGACTAATACAAAAAAAATAATTCAAATAAGCAAATAATTACATAATTTTAGATTTCAAAGTGTCTTGTTTGAAAAGAAAAAAAGTCAAATTATTTATTTCATTTGCTAACTGAACAAAATAAAGAGCACAGTATTTTAATGAGGAACAACATTTTGCTGTTGTGTGTATTGGTTTAGAAATGACCTATGTTAAATGATCGGAGACTGAGTTTTATACAAAAATTAATTCCTGCACGTAAATATTCATTCAACGTTGCTTCGTTAATAGCCCTTCAGAATTTCTCACAGCATTATAAATATCATCGCATTTGTAGATATCATAAGAAAGCGAAGGCACGCAAGATTAGCTGTCAAAGCAGGACCACAATTGCAATTTACGAATGGTATAAGTGGACCGACATTTTTACTTGGTTGTATTTATTACACATTTTCAATAAAACTGAATTATGCTTTATTTTCCGTGACAAGGCTGAGGCCTTCATGACCGAGAGGTGGCGCAAGGCATCAACTGATGTCACTGCAGTGCCTCTGACCGGGGTCAGGTTTGAGCCCCGATAGTGTCAGGATTTTCCACACTAGCTTGCTAGTCAGATCGAATGCTGTCAGTGTCTGAAGGAGAATTTTAGCGGCCTGCTGCTCTGATTGGTAGTTTTCCGTGGTTTCTCCGATCGGTACTAGGGGAATGCCGGAGCAGTACCCTAACAAACGGGCCATGTACCGCACGCAATATTTCCTTCCTCATCCTTGTCACATCTTCATCCCTTACTTACGATCCCCTCCACCTCCCGCAAAAAAAAAAAAAACATACACCACACTGACGGTACTAATGTCCTTGGCTGTTGACGCGCCCGGAATCACTATTAATCAATTATTAGGCCATCATGCCTAACCAAGCAAATTCCACTTCGCTCCTTTCGCCATCTAGCAGAGAAAGGAGGTATCAATCGAGCGACGAAACAGATGATTTGTATTTTCTCAGAGGTTTGTTTTAGGCTTGTGGAGCTTTCGCATGCGATAAATCTTTGACATGGGACAGCCGTCTGTTTCTGTTCTTCCCATCTGAAGGAAGGCGTACGAAAGATTTTTTCGCCCTTAAAAATCCACGGTTACGGCCACGATTAGGTCTAATCCCGCGAACTCGGTTATAACAGTCCGATACGCCAACCATTACACCACCGAATCCGTAGAATGCACACCGTAATTGAAAGAAAACTATGCAGCCTCCGTTGATGAGAGAGATGTCTATAATTTCGTTAGTTATTGCAAATAAAACAAATATTTGCTTTTCAAGTGTTGAGTTATGCAACAGCAGCTTTTTTGCATTCTTGATATGTAAAATACTGTTATACTGTTTATCCATATTTGTTATATTAAAGTATTTGGGAAGACTTTTTTTTTTTGTTAAAATACCTCATTTGTAGCAGTGATATATTTTATTTGTTGTTGTTTTTTTCAGCAGTGTGCTTCCACCTTTTGGAAAACCATTTTGTGTGATTTTGTTCAGCAGCTTTTTGGCTGCAGGAAGCATCTAGTTTGAAACGGTTACGAAATATAATACAAGTTAAACCCGCCAATGTGTTTCCAACCCACAAAAATAATTGGCAGGAATTTAGGGTCTGCAAGCAACCAACTTGTTCACCCCGCTCCCGAAGCATCGAAAAGAAAGTTGTTTTTACAATATTCAAATTCATACGGTTTTAATGAAATCTAGATATGTTATGTTATTAATCAAACATTTCTCTATTCACCGAAACTACCGTTGAGGTCCACTTTTGAGAGTCTTCTTCTGGCGTTGAGGTCCTCTTCTGTAGGCCCCCTTCTGGGTTTGAGGTCCTCTTCTTCTGGAGTACTTCGTCTGACCCCTCTCCATCGACCTGTCCGGCAAGGAAGGCCCTACCAGTAGCTACGCTACCGCCGGCATAGCTCTCAGGGTCGTTGAGGTAATCAAATCCCACCACCAAAGTCAAGGTCATGTACTCCCAAGGTGGGGGTACCAGAAAAATGCTCCCAGAAAAACGCTCACATATTGAATATCTTTGAAGATTACAACCTTAAAATCTCTATAAAAAGTAAAGTAATTGCTTTCTAAGGCACAAACCTCGTCAGACCAAAAGTGTGTATTTATAATTCAACGTTGGAACAAGCAAGACATTTCAACCACCTTGGCTGCTACTTGAGCTACGATTACGAGAACGACATTGACATCAAACTCCATCGGTTCCAACAAATGTGCGGCACAATAAGACGAACGCTCTCGAAGAAAACAAGAAGTGAGACGCAACTAAAAATGAACAAAGTAATGGCAGTACCAGTTTTACTATACGTGAGCGAGTCATGGATATTGAGAAAGAAAAATAGTCATATACAAGCGTCCGAGATGAGATTTCTAAGAGCAGTAAAAGGCTGTAGACTCCATGACCAGTTCAGGAACGAAAACATCCGAAAAAACCTCAACATTTTCTCCGTATTAGACAAAGGAGATACGTTCAGCATGGTCACAAAATCTGCAAAGAATGGAAGACGATAGGCTCACAGAAGTGGCCCACCATTATCGACCAGCTGGAAAAAGAGATCTTGGTTGACCAAGGTAACGATGGAGTGAAGCAAGAACAGGCCTTCTGGCTTAAACCGTGAAAGGAAGAAGAAAAAGAAGCAGAAAAAGGAGCAGCAGCAGAAGAAGAATTTCTCTATTCGAATATAATGTAAAGAAAACATTGGAGTAATATTTGAGAAAATTGTGAAAATATAAGTTTCATGTAAAAATCCCCAAAATTTAAATTATCATTATCAAAGTGGAAGAGCAGTGACATCAGCCTTTTTAGAGAAGAACCTGCATACAGTTCAGGCGCTAATGTTGTTTACAGACAGATACCTTGGGAAAAACAATTTTCCCGAGTTACAAACCATTGAAACGGCCTACGATTACAGTACGTACTCGATAAAGCAATTTACTACATACAGTAGCAAGAAAAATCCACTTGCTCTCAGTGACTCAAATATCTTATTCTGTTAGGAAAAAATCTGTACTTATTTCTGCAACACTGTTTGATAATTTTCTCTTTCTAGGAAGTATATGCGAGAAAGGAAAACCCTCCATGTTGAAATGTTTGCTATTCATTTCATTAACTCTACTGCACGAAAGCAGGCTAATCATTTATACAAAATTCTAACACTTTACCATTGAATTTGATAAAATATTTTTCATATGTATGAAAGGAAGATTTTGGATTTAGATAAATGGAAAAACAATTCAGCACCTTATAAAATCGAGCGAGTATAAAATAGTAAATATCATGAACCGGCACAAAGATAACATTCATAAGCAATATACTCATATCAGTTGTTATCAGTATCACGGCTGCTTTTTCAAACTCAAAGATACAGACTTCCTTCATTCATAAAAGGATTATATTATGCCTAGAGTCGAGAACGCACGAAAATCATGCTAACCATAAAATTCGTTAGGACAGTCGGTTCCAACATGAGGGCAACTTCACAATCGGCTCAGATGAGAAGTGATACATGGGCAGTCAGATTTAAGCTTATACATTAGTGGTACTACTAAAGCACATCATTTCTAGCATTATTTCTAATTTTGCTATTTTCAAAAATTCAGAGATTTCAAATAAAATGAGAATTGTGCCATTTTTAAATCATACGACCTTATTAATATTCAATTTTTAGAAGAGATTATTTAAGAAAATTCCACCTAATCTGCATTGTAGTTTTGCTTGAGCTAATGTTTTTACACTTTTCGAAAATACCGAGAGTTCACCAAAAATGAGACCTGTGTCATTTTTAAGAGCGCACTTTGGTATATTTATAAAAATAATTGAAAGAGAAACTTGGACACTTTTTTTTAGAAAAACACTGTTTAAAAATTCCGTATCACACAAAAATACGCGAAAACGCGAAAAGTTTCGAAAAATTGTAAATTACCTCATTGTCTATGAAAAACAGATTTAATTTAATTAAAAACCACCTATCTTAAATATTGTTGGTTAGGAATACGCAGAAAAAATATTGAACTTCTGGAAATTTTCAAAAATTCATATATTTTAACGAAAATGAGACTTGCACACTTTAAGCGCTCTTTGTTCTTGAAAAAAAAATAATGAAAAAAAATTGAGCCATTTTTAAGAATATTTTTAGGTATTTTTAAGCGTTCATGTAAAGTAGCCCCAAAATATCAAAATATCAGAACACTTTCAAATTCGCAACGCTTCAAGTTCAGAGAGATCGATCAGAATAAATCAGTTTTCTAACGCTACCTATAGACGGTAGCGGGCGGGCAAGTAAAAAGGTGACTTACAGTCCCTTCTGAGAGAAAACATTGTTTAGACAAGAAAAATGCTAATACATAATATCCAGCTACTGTAGGCGATAACATTTAATTTTAATCATTACAGATTATTTTATTTTGAACTTATTTCCTGAGAAAATCTGATATAGAAATCAAGTATGTCAATTCAATTTTGTCTCCACCTTTAATCGCGGTACAAATGCTATACCTATGTATATCAGACCTTCTCAACTGACTCCTGGCAATCGCAAACGCTCTTCGTGGCTCGCCTCTCTGCTCCGGAGGGAAATATCACGAGATGTGAACACGTTTCACCAAAATTAATATTCTTCAATCGATCTGATCGGTATCACAGCCATTCGATTTGAACTACCTACTTTAGATGAAGCTTCTACGACATATTCACAATTTTCGCAGAAGTTGCTCCAATTTTTTTCTTTTATTTTCAAATATAGCAAAGTATGCTTGTAAAATAGGTGGAAGTCTGTTTTCACCAAATTCACAAACTTTGATTAATTTTCCTCTTTGAATGTTTTGTTTACATGTAACAAAGTACACATAAAAAGGTGGAAGGCCAATTTTCACTAATTTCTTTAAATCAGAGATTCTCAAGCTTTTTCTTTTGATCTCTTGTAAAAGCATTAAGTTTGCTTCATCAACCCCCTTACGACTTTTCTAAACTTATATAACATCCATAGAATTAACATAAAAGATTGCACACAAATGGCTTAAATATAACAATTTCGTACGCCAATATTCTCATAAATATCTTGATTTTCAGTAGTCGAAGACGCTGCCGCTTTTGCCGCTGAGTTTCTAATGTACCCTGTAGTCCAATGGTTACAAAATATTCAGTGTTCTTTCAACAATTGGACATTACATTTCTCCGGGGCGTATTGCGAAGAATATTTTCTTACGCGATAGAGTATCGTTTTAAATGCAGAGATATAATTCCTAAGGTTTTCTAAACGTACTAACTCCTAAGGATGTACGATAGGCACAAAAAAAGAGCAAACTTGTAATTTATTATTGTGTTTTATTGGTTTATATCTAAAAACTATTACTTATCAAGTTCATTAATATCTCTTTGTAATCAATGGAATCTTGATTCTACTGATCAGACACCGATTCATTTTAGGCTATTGACCCCAATAGACTCATTGAACATCACAGACCTCCTTCAAAACTTCATTTCTACCCAGAGGGTCGATACCGACCCTTGTGGGAACCCCTGATCTAAATTCTCAAAAAGTGTAATTCTTTAAGACATTTCGAAGTCCTCCTTCAACTACTTTACTGAAGATAGATATTTATTTCTTAATTGAAAATGTTCTTGTACGTAACAAAATATGTTCTTCAAACATTATTTCAAGTATAATTGTTCGGTAATATGAGAATTTTGAGTGAAATAGTGACGATCTAAAAAATACTTATACAAGATTTTCTCCCCAAAAACAACTCCAAAGTTTTCTTTAACTTTTTGCTCTATCAAAATTAATTTCGCCTAATAATGTGACGCTGTTCCGACATTCATTGAAATTTTTGGAACTTCCAAAATTGCAGAAATTAAAATGTTTTTCGAATCTTTCATGGACCTTTAGTATTGAATCTGGAAATGTCTTTGTTAATGAACCTTAAACTAAATATTAGCTATTTAACAAATGGCCCGGACACGTTTTGAAAATATTAATTGTTTTTCATGAGTTTGAGTTTTCGTGACAAAATTCAATTCCTTTCGAACCAGTCGTGCACCTTCAATAATGAGGCTAGATTCCTAACGCTATACATTCCCAGATTTTATATCTTTAAATTATTTAACAGAGACTTTTTAAAAATATCAGTAGTTTCTGCCTTTTTTAGTTATGTCGATATTTGTAAAACGTAACTGCAACATTAGTTACGAAGTGGGAGAGGCGGTGCAATTTTATATCAGGTAAACGATACTAATTTTAAGAGTATGTGCTGAAAGCACCATTACGTTTTCTCTGAATTAACGATCCGTCCCCTTCGATACAAAACCCATCTTGTTTCCCTCATTGCTGACTTTGCCGCAGCGCGATATACAACTGAGTTAAGCAGGCCCTTTAACCCTTAATTTCCAAGCGTCGAATGTTTTTTGCAATGAGAGGCAATGAGGGGGCACAGATGTTGACTTTCAAAGCAGGATTCTAATAATATATTTCAAACGAATTTCGTAGAAATATATTTAAACCGCTTTATCAAACCGGGGCAACAAAGTGAAATCGAATGCAATTTTTTCAGGAGTAATTGAAGATGCTGGACTGGATTCCTGGCGTTGGCAGCGTCGTGGCGAGGGCCACATGGTTGGTCTGGGCTGTCCTGGTGGGGGGCCTGGGTGCCCTCTTGTACTGGCTCACCACGTGGACTCACGACCACTTCCGACGCCGAGGGATGCCCTACGCGCGCCCTCTGCCCTTATTCGGGAGCATGGCCCCTCTCGCTTTCGGTCGAAAGTCGCTTATCGACTTCATCGTCAACTTGTACAGAGAATTTGAGGGACACCAAGCCTTCGGAGTCTTCCAATTTTCGAAACCAATTGTGTGCATCCGAGATCCGGAGCTCCTAAAGATGGTGATGGTAAAAAATTTCGACCATTTCGTTGATCACCAGCAGTTTTCATCAGATAAACTTGACCGACTGTCATCAAAGAACCTCTTCGCTTTAAAAGGTAAGTATGATAGTTTTCAAATTTCTGCGCTCAATTATTTTAAATAAATATTACTGCTGTTTGAATAATTAAAATAAAAATTTATATTAAGATCGGAACATAATTTTATAGTCACGAAACATATGAGCGTATTGTTGTAACGAACACATGTAATATTGTTCACAAAATGAAAAGAACAGATACATATCATATTTCATCTTGATATGTAATAAATTTAACGCTCTTTATGAATATGAGATTATTTCATCTATGTAACGTCTGTCACACACAACCAATAGGATTAAGGCCTAGCACAGCCCATTCTATTTGCATAATTGGTCCTGCATATCGAGTCCTAGAACAGGGTTCAGATGAGCCACAGAGGCTAATACTAACCACATAAAATACGAAATATTCAATTGTTTGCATAACATTTTCTGATGCTGCAGTGTTGTAAGTATAGTATATATGTTCATATCAATAGTCTATACAAATATATAAATAAAGACCTGTCATCATGCTTTGAAAACCACATTCACAAATGTTTTCTATCCGCAGTTTCTTACATTCAAATAGACGGCAGTTTTTTCTAATAAAAGTCGTCTTTATTCGGAAACTCAATACTTAGAAGTAGAATACTTCACAGGAACAAATTGGACTGAAATTTTTGAATTTAGAACTCCAATTGTTTACTTTGTTAAGAAAGTAAAGTGAACGTTTTCATCAAGAAAATGTTTATAAAATATACATTAAAAATGAGCATGTATTTATATATTAAAGTTAATATAAATATTCTTCAATACAATCATTTAAGAGATCATCACTCCTAGAATATGTTTCACAAAATAAAATATTTCTGGATTATAAGCTGGCTTTACACTTGCAAGAAAATGGCGAGCAATATTATTTCGGAAGAACAGTTGCCAATGTAAACATTGCGGCAATAAATATTTCTGATGTTGGCAATATTTCTTGCTAGATATTCCAGTCGTAATGTAAACACGCGTGTTTCCGCCCTCGGAAAGATACTGCCGACTGTTGCTGGGACTGGAATTGGATTGAAGTCTGAGCAAGATATTGCTGGAAGAAGCCAATGATGGCCATGGTCAGATGCGCAGGAAGTACGGTTAAGGTAGTACATAGACGTATTATTTTGAATTGTTATATGCGTTTTTTCGTAAAATGGGTGTGTGAAAAAGGTTTAATAAAATAAATGAAATAATAAATATTACAAATCCTCGAAGGTTGATTATCGAATGGTTCAAATTTTGGTTTAGCTACAGATGCTCCCTAATTATTAATTTTGTAACGTTAAAAATTATCAAGATTCCTAATCTAAGATTTAGAGATTTTAAGATTAATCTATAATACATCAACAGTAGGTAAAAGACATTTTAAAACTTTGTACTGAATTAATAATTGTGCTTTTTATAAATAGAAAATTACTTAGAACCCACGTGAATCGTAGTCAACGGAAAAATATTGATGCTCCTGAACCGAATTTGCACAAACCCCTTTTCCTTTCGTCTTAAAATAGTCACAGGTCTTCACAAAACGTCGTTTCTTTGTCAATTCATTGAACACAATAACTGCGACCACAACTCGCATCTTCTACCTTCTACTAACCATGTCGGAGTGAGATATAACCTCACTTACGTTGACGCGCCATTTTCCTCGTGGCATCACCAAGCACGGCAAGAAAAAGTTCTAATGTAAAACGATCGGCAATATCTTGTCGGAAAGATCTTCCTCCCAACTTTCTGGCAACATATTGCTCCGTCTTGTTCTTGCTAGTGTAAAGATGACCGCTAGAAACAGCAACAAATTGCTGAAAGATGTTGCGGAAACCTATTGCTAGTGTAAAGCCAGCAATACATTCTTCGAAGTAAAAGTAAACTATCCTTATCTACCCCAATTCAAGCCGGCGTTGCTCAAGGGTCTCCACTCTCTCCAACCCTTTTTAATATCTTCATGGCAAGATATTCCTCAATTATCAAAGTGTGCTACGGCTCTATGCTGACAACACAGAAATCTTTACGTCTAGCGTCTTTATTTCTGAAGCAATAAGTTACCTACAACAAGACTTAAATCCTTTTTTCTGAATGGACAAAAAATGCGGATTACAGCTAAACCCATGAAAATGCGAAAGTAAAATGTTTACCTTGCGAAGTTCAAATATCCCTCTCCTTTTAAAAATAATTTCCCTATTACATGGGCACATTCAAATAAATCAAATACCTAGGCGTTCACTGGGGACTCGTCTCGCATGAAAACTTCATATTACTCAAAGACTGAATATAATTTATGAAGGCCAAGTCAATTTATATCTCCTTATTAATAAAAATCTCTAAAATTTTTTAATTCTCTGTTTCTTTACAAATCCGACCCTCAATAACTTACACAGCCCCAATCTGGGGAGGTGCCATTTCTTCCGTTATGAAACCCTTACAACCTTCGAGAATAAAATTCTTACCAATGTCCGATGGTATATAACCAATAAACAACAACTAGACATGGAAACTATTACAAATTAGATTTCCATATTGTTATCAAAATTATTTTCCAATCTCACTGCCTCTTGCACCAGCCACTTTATCACCAATCAACTGCCTCTTGCACCAGCCACTTTAACCTTGGAAAAACCACCATTTTTCTCCTACAAGAATTAAGTCACGTCTCTCAAAATAACTGTTCCGTCACCCATAATTTAGAGAAATTTTCATCCCACCTCTCACTATCTTCCTTTCTTCTTCACAAAATTAACAACAATCATCATAGATACATAAAACTAATACTCACATGTAAAGTGGTAATCCCACTGATATGGTTAAATACATTTTTAAAAAAGTAACACGTCATCGTTCCTGAGCCCATTGTATGTTCAGAGGTTTGGTCAGATTTTTTCATTTGTTTGAAAATTAGTCGATTCAAAGGATATATTGATTATTTTGTTTCCAAGCGCGACAATTGTGGTCATTAGTTCCGTAGGTGTAGTGCATGTTATATCGCAGGAAGAGGCAGATTTCTTCCCCCCCCCCAAACCTGAAACTCGGCTAGTGCAAAGACCTTGGGATGCAGGGGATTTTCCCTATGTACTACAAGATTTTGCATTTTGTTGCAATTCGATATTGTGGTGCCATTCTATGTTGAGAATTTAAATTAACTGGGTGTTGGTGGTGATCACATGCTTGGCGATTGGCCGTTTGGTGATTACCTACATGTTTCTATAAGGTTCTTGTCTGGTGTGTTCCCCGGTCAGGGCAAAACGGTAATTTTTTTTTTTTTTTTGTCAGGAATACTGTAATATTCTTCACTTTGTTGAACGGTGCTAAATCGTGTATAAAAATGTATTCTTAAACAACAGACTTAATCACCATTCTTCGTGCTTCAGGCTGTCAGTAGCTTCTAGAACACCCTTCTACTGATCTTGCCTCGTGCTCCCCATGTAGGCACTCTTTACTGAGATCATAGACCTCACCATGACACTAACCAGATATTTAACCGTTTCCACTAGTAGTCTGGATAGAACTGTTCCCAGCGCTTTGTCGGACAAATGAAATTTAGTCGACCAAAATCTGCAACGTTGATTTGTCCGAGACGCGCAGCTGTAAAATATGACAAAAAAATCATTATTAATGAAATGCACCAGTGTTTTAAGGGGAGCCAGAATGGGCAAAAATGATGAAAATATAATTTGTTTTAATTTTTTGAATCATTACGTAATTTATAGTTTCATCAGTTAAATAAGCCTGCTTTTATCTCAATATACCATCATTAAGTTTTGTTTTGTTTTGTTTTTGAAGTGTCCAAGTTACAAACACAAAGGTTCAATAAACAATTTATTGCCAAAAACCAAGTACAAAGCTATAGTGCCGGGATATCCTGAAGAATTGGTACAGAGACGAAGCCGTGTTGTCGTAAGTCCAGAAGATGTACCAATGTATGCCGAGTCCACCGAGTAACCAGAAAAGAGAGTCCGTTGTCGTAGCGCTGTCGTCGTAATCTATCGCACTTCACCGTAATCACCACTTAACCACTGTCTCGACGCACTTTCACCGCTGCTCGCTCGCTCACTCACTGACTGCTGCCTCAGCTCGGCGTCGAGGTTTTATAGCCCCCCCGGGCCGCAGGCCCGCCGACTGGCTGTGTAAAAGGGGCGGGGACGAATCTCGCCCCGCTCGCTCAGGCGTGGCGGCCGCACTCAGCCGCGCACCGCTGGCCCGCGCTTGCTGCTGGCCGCTGCCGCCAGGGGCGGTAACGCCCCCCTGACGTGCTCCTGTGGCGGCACATTCAATCATGTGCGGCCGGCCACGACACCCTCCGCGCCCAATTGCGTCGTATACGGCGCAAAACGCACCCTCCTGGTGCTCCTCCGGGGGCGCAACTGCGCCCTGGGTGTCTCCACTGCTCCTTCTCCTCCTGGCTCGTTGACCTCCTCTGGTGGGGGTTCTGCTGTGTCCTGGCCGCTGGTCCCTGCTGCGGCTGTCTCCTGCGGGATGTAAATGGTTTCCCTCATCACTTTTTTATAGAACTCCTGTTGTGATACCTTGGGTAGTGAATCCACCCTGCTGGGGTTCACCCTGGGTCTCAACTGCCCCTGGTGGCGTGTCACTACCCTACCCTCTGTGCGGACTAGGTATGTCCTGTTCCCTTTTGCTGCCGTTACTATGCCCGGAAGCCAAGCTGGGCATTTTTTAAAAGAGGTACAATATACCATATCACCCACCTGGAATCTTGGTTGCGTTCCCACCGACCTGTAAGGATCCACCGGGCTTAGCAGTGACAACAACGTTCTCGGTTGCCTCCCGTGAAGTACCTCGGCAGGGCTCCTGCCGTCCGCGCCTGGCAAGGTGCGGAAGGTGACCAAGACCCGCAGCAGCGCTCTGGACCTGTGCGTACCTGCTGCGCGCGCTTTCGACATGGCTGTCTTGAACGTTCTCACGAACCTCTCCGCTTCCCCGTTTGATTGCGGGTGAAACGGCGGTGCACAGACATGCTGGATCCCATTGCTCGCGCAGAAATTCGCAAACTCTTGGGATGTGAATTGGGTTCCGTTGTCTGACACCAACGTGACCGGTAGCCCCTCGGTCACAAAAATTCTTTCTAGCGCGTTGATGGTCTGAGCCGACGTGGTGTTAGCCATTTCCACTACATATGGGTAATTAGACTTGGCGTCTACTACGACCAACCACATCTTGTCCCAAAATGGGCCCGCGAAGTCTACGTGTACCCGTTCCCACGGCTCACTAGGCTCAGGCCAGGGAACCAAATCCTTCCTCGGTGCGCTCTGATTTAACTGGCAGGCCTCACATCTCTTGAGCAACTGTACGATGTCGGAGCTCATCCCCTCCCAGAAGCAGTGACGACGCGCCAGCTGCTTCGTGCGGACCACCCCCCAGTGTCCCTCATGGAGGAGGTCCAATACAGTCTTCCTTAGTACCTTCGGGATGACGACTCTCGTAAATTCTTCTCCGGCTAATAGCAACACTCCTGCCTTGCAAGTCAACCTGTCTTTCTTGTTATACCAGGATGCATTGCTCCTCAAGCACCTAAGTGGCCAGCCTTCCCTAACATAATTCCTCACTGCCCGCAGCTCTGGATCTTTATCCGTCTCCTGCGCGATTCTTCTGGCTCCCAATGGGAACTCCGACAATACCAGGCATTCTTCCGTATCAATCTGGAGGCACTCTTCCTCCAGCTTGTCGAACTCCAGGTCCGGACCTCCTGGCAACCTGGATAAAGCGTCCGCATTGGCGTGCTGCGTTGTGCTTCTGAAGTGGATCTGGTAATTGTAGTCTGACGAGAATAGCGCCCATCTTTGCAGTTTCTTCGCTGTGCTCTCCGGGATCCGTTTTCCAGGGTGAAATAGTTGCACTAGCGGCTTGTGGTCAGTAATTATATGGAATTTACTGCCATATAAATAATCGTTGAACTTTCTCACCGCGAAGATTATTCCTAACGCCTCCTTTTCAATTTGTGAATAATTTCTTTGATGTTTGTTGAGGGATTTTGACGCAAACGCAATAGGCCTCTCCACCCCATTGCTGTCCTTCTGCGATAACACCGCCCCAAGACCATACTCAGAGGCGTCCGCTGCTACCGTGGTGAGCCTACCCGGCACAACATGATTTAACTTAACTGTTTTGACTAGTTCTTCCTTCAACCGGCTCAGAGCTCTTTCGCAGTCTTGGGACCATACGAATTTCACTCCTTTCTTCCTCAGCTTGTTTAGTGGAGCTGCGATAATAGAAAAATTCCTAATGAACTTGTTATAATAGTTCACTTTTCCCAATAATGCTTGCAGCTGCTTCACGTCTGCTGGCGGTGGCAGTCGTAGGATGGCTTCTACGTGCTGGCTAGTGGGTGAAATGCCGGTGCTATCCAGCACGTGCCCCAAGAACACTACCTGGTCCTTAAAGAATTCACACTTGACCTTGTTCACCCTCAAACCATTGTCCTGGAGCACCTTAAATAAACTCTTCAAGTTTTCCTCGTGTTCCTTTTCCGTGCTCCCCGTGACTATGATATCGTCCAGGTAGTTACAACAGCCCTTCAGCTCTGCTGTCAACTGTTCTAGACAGCGCTGGAACAGTGCGGCTGCGGAATTCACGCCGAATGGCAGCCTGTTATATCTGAAGAGTCCTAACGGGGTGTTAATCACCAAAACTTCCTTGGCTTCCTGGTCGAGTGGCAGCTGTAGGTATGCGTCCCGTAAGTCAATTTTTGAGAATTGTCGTCCACCAGACAATTTATAGAACAGATCTTCCGGCTTCGGGATTGGATATTGCTCTACTTCTACCTGTTGGTTCACAGTACTCTTGAAATCACCGCACAATCTAATCGAACCATTGGCTTTCTTTACCACGACCAACGGCGTGGCCCACTGGCTTGTTGATACTGGAGTGATAACACCGTCCGCCTGCAGCCGTCTCAGCTCTTCGGCTACTTTTTCCCTGAGGGCCCACGGGACTGGTCTTGCTTTGAAAAAGCGTGGCTTGTGCCCCTCCTTCAACTGGATGCTTGCTCGGAAGTGTTTACATTCCCCGAGCCCGGGAGAGAACACTTCTGGAAACTCTTGTTCTAGCTTCCCGACGACCTGTGTTTCTTCGTTCTTCGCGACCTGGTTCACTGAGTCAATTACTCCAAACCCGAGTTTATCAAAGGAGTCGAGGCCCAAAATGTTCGTCACGTCGTAGCGGTCCACCACGATCACTTCAATATCAGCCTGCTTCTTCTTGTAAGCTGCCCTTAGCGACACTTTCCCCAACACCTTAATTGGGGTCCTGCCGAAAGCGTACAAGCCTTTCTGCACCCTCTGACACCTGGGTGCCCCTAACCGCTGGTAGGTTTCTAAATTGATGAGTGTTACCGCGGCCCCTGTATCTAGCAGGAAACTCAACGGCACTTTTCCCAACTCAATTTTGACCATTAGTTTATCTTGCTTGCTGGTATCGAGCACTTGACTGATCATATCGATTTCCATGTCTTGCTCTTGTTTCTTGTACCGCTCCGCGTGCCTCTTTTTTCCGCATACTTCCCTAATGTGGCCCACTTTCTTGCACCAAAAGCACTGCGCGTTTCTGAACCTACATTGTTCTCTTACATGTAACCTCTCACAGTTTTTACACGACTTCTTTCTTTGCACACTGTCACTGTCACTTCCACTGCCACTGGCTCTCTTGAACACTGGTTTGCCGCTGGGTCGGGGGTTACGCCTCCACTCACAGTGGTTGCCGCCTTTGTTGCGGTAACCCTTCCCGGCACCGTCACTATACTCACTGGAGTCACTGTCGGTCTCGTATTCTTTTGCCGTCTTTCCGCTGCGTACCGACCCACTGTTTTTGATGTGGTGCAAGTGCGATTCTGCTGCGATCTGGCGAGCTGTCTCACAAGTCATTTCGTACGTCTTACATAGGTTGTGTATTTCCTCTAATGAAGGGTTATCACTTTGTAAGGCTTGAAACCTAATTTTCTCTTCCGGTGTGTGTAGCACTACCATGTCCCTTATTAAAGTCTCCGCGTATGACACTTCCTTATCTGATGGCGGGCACTTGAACTGACAATGCCGCGCCAGCCCGGCTAGCTCTGTAATCCACTCACTGTGTGTTTGTCCCTCACTTTTTCTGCACTGAAAAAACTTGAACCTAGCTGCTACCACATGAGGCACTTTGTTGAAGTAATTGTTGAGCTTCTCTAGCATTTCTGCCCATTTGACACTCGATATTTCTCTCTCTGGGAACAGTTTTTTCACTAGGTTGGTCACCTTGTTACCTACGCAGCTCAAAAAGAACGCCTTTTTTATTTTTGCGTCTCCTACCTTGTAACACAGTAGGTGCTGCTCCAACCTGTGTATGTACTCGGCCCATTCCTCTGCGTCCGGCCGGAAACCAGGGAACTGTGGAGGGGAGCGGGCACTGACCGCCTCCAACAATGCCGCCATCTGCCTATCAGCCTGTTGTTGCTGCTGCTGCATCTGCTGTTGTTGTAGCTCGAGCTGCTTCTGCTGTTGTTGCATCTGTTGTTGCTGTTGCTGCTGGATCTGCTGTTGTTGCAACTCGAGCTGCTTCTGCTGTTGTTGTATCTGTGCTTCCGCCAGCTGCCGCTGCTGCTGCATCTGTTGTTGCTGTTGCTGCATCTGTTGCTGCATCAGCGTAATTAAAGTTGTCATTTGTTCGGACTCCATGTCGTTGTTTTCTCCTCGTCGCCAATTTGAAGTGTCCAAGTTACAAACACAAAGGTTCAATAAACAATTTATTGCCAAAAATCAAGTACAAAGCTATAGTGGCGGGATATCCTGAAGAATTGGTACAGAGACGAAGCCGTGTTGTCGTAAATCCAGAAGATGTACCAATGTATGCCGAGTCCACCGAGTAACCAGAAAAGAGAGTCCGTTGTCGTAGCGCTGTCGTCGTAATCTATCGCACTTCACCGTAATCACCACTTAACCACTGTCTCGACGCACTTTCACCGCTGCTCGCTCGCTCACTCACTGACTGCTGCCTCAGCTCGGCGTCGAGGTTTTATAGCCCCCCCGGGCCGCAGGCCCGCCGACTGGCTGTGTAAAAGGGGCGGGGACGAATCTCGCCCCGCTCGCTCAGGCGTGGCGGCCGCACTCAGCCGCGCACCGCTGGCCCGCGCTTGCTGCTGGCCGCTGCCGCCAGGGGCGGTAACGCCCCCCTGACGTGCTCCTGTGGCGGCCCATTCAATCATGTGCGGCCGGCCACGACAGTTTTTTAACTTTATTTGGCATGGAAGTGGGTGTGACCGTTTTGACACATGAATGTTATTTGAACATTTCTTTCAGCTTCTGTTGTGCTTAGAAATAGTTAATACTGTGCTCTCTAGTGTCGAACACACTATTTATGGTAACAACTGAGGGTGGACTAGAGTCAAAATATCAGCGAGTTTGTTTGCTCATCATATCGACCAGGAATGCACTAACAACATTATGAGCAATTTCCCGTAATATGAGTGAAAGTTTCCGGGCTGGTAGGCCGTGGTCCAGTTGGCATTGAAGAGCCAAACGTTTCGTCCACATCTGCGGTGGACATCTTCAGTGGCGGCAGCGTCGTCGGGGTAGTCTGCGGGTCGGTCAGTCGCTAGCCAGCTGCCGACCCGGAGACTACCCGGACGACGCTGCCGCCACTGAAGATGTCCACCGCAGATGTGGACGAAACGTTTGGCTCTTCAATGCCAACTGGACCACGGCCTACCAGCCCGGAAACTTTCACTCATATTGACTCCGGCTGTGAAAACCTACGAGGCTATGTAATTTCCCGTAAGTTTAAAATGTTCATCTTTAGGGAACTTTTTTCGAAAACTATTAATAGAAAGATACTCAAATTTTACCACAGCATGTAGCACACCCGTTTATACACTTTAACGAGGCGTATTTATAAAATTTTAAATACTTTGGACAATATTCTCATAAATGTTAGTATTTTTAACATCAAACCAAAACAATATTAGGATTACAACAAACAAAAATATATATTTCAAAATCTATTAATATTTTTTAAATGAGAGTCCGTTAAAATACATATAAATAATGAATTTACACTCACAAAAAAATTCAAACCTGTAAATTAAATAGTTTCTGAGAAAGTGATCGTTAGATTAACATTGGCGAGATAGGCCATTCCCGCTCCCCTTAGATATAAAAAGTTTGTATTACTCGACTCCAGTCTGCAACAGTCATATTTCAGTGTTGTCTGGCCCATTGCAGTCGCTTCTTTTTCATAAACTGTGTGAGGCATGGGTTTTTCATAGGAGACGACCAATCAGGTTCTTTTCGACTAACCATCTCCGGACTGTCCTTTTGGAAACTATTACTCCCTCGACGTTTACCATTGTAGTCAGATGGGCAACGCTCTTTTTACGATTCTTGAGGCAGGTGTCCCTGATTCTACGGTGTACGACGAATGGAAACCTATGTCCTGCCACTTTTACCTACACGGCCTGCTTCCACAGCGGGAGGCTCTGATCAATTCGTATTTTTATTTTTGCCGACAGTGTTCGAAAGTAGTTGCTTTATCTCTCTATCAATGTGTGGAGTGAAGTAATGAAGTTTGTATTTCTGTAATTTTCATTGGAGACGTGTGTGAAACCATACACTACTAAAAAATAAAAACATGTAAGCTGTGATATATTGTAAACTAAAATGAAATTTACTCATAAAATGTAGTAAAAATAATTGAGAAAGGAAAAATACTTACGCTTTGATTACTTTGGAATGGAAAAACTTGCAAACAACAATTTTTAAAACAAATTGTACATCTTCATTACAGTAGCAGTTTCAAGATACTTCAACTGAATGAGAAGTAACACCACTTATTTCTTAAATAATGCAGACATCCATTGTTACCACTAATAAAAACAATGGTAATGATAACAGTAATACTATAAATCTTATCGAAACCAAATCCTTTGCTCAGAAAACTATTTAAACTATAAATTTCACAAGTATGAATACTGTCCCTAATAATTTGATCTCCTACTGTATTAATGGTGTTACTGTGTTATGCAACTTCCCCAACCCCCAAACTCTCTCCTATAACCCGTCCCCTAACCCCAAACTCACTATCATTGCAACCAATCCACAACTCCAACTACCAAATTGCGCGTCAATTCAACTATCAAATAATGTCGTTTCAGTATCTCCAAATTCTGCGAGTTATGAGTTCAGATTGGTCGGATGGAATTTCTTTTATTGCATCTGATCCAAAAATCTATTTTGACAGCATATTCACGAACGCATAACGCATACAACATAAATAAAACAATACTAACAAAGTTTTCTATTTCTCATTTGCTTATGAACAAATATTGAGTGAAAATAAAATGTTCCACATAAAATGAAAATCGTTTATCGTTAATTTGTTGTGTTTCAAATGAATAATTATTTAATACTTCGAATTAAATTTGATTCCTTGCGAATGACGCAATTACATTAATTTTAAGTAGAACCAAATGAACGGAACTGACCACTGTGCATTAAAAAACTAGATGCAGGAACAAACATTGAAATTATCGCGCGCGCGTGCGTGTGTGCGTGTGTGCGCGCGTGTGTGCGCGTGTGTGCGCGTGTGCGCGCGTGTGCGCGCGTGTGTGCGTGTGTGTGTGCGTGTGTGTGTGTGTGTGTGTGTGTGTGTGTGTGTTCACATCACAATACTAAGAGAAAAAACAATGAAATTGAAGCAGATGTGTTGAAATATCTATACTAGCTGAATTACCCCGCGATGGGCGGGTATGCAAGGGATAATGGCTCCCTCGGCCTTACCAGAGAGGATGCATTGCTGCACACTCCCAGCAAACACTCTTAGCATTATCGAAAAAGGAGTAATGTCACTATTGGAATGAATTAAAAAGAATTTAGTAAGCCATTGTACAAGTTTAAGAAACGTCTAATCTATTTTCATAGATTTCCTCGCCCTCTTCGAAATATTCATAAAATAAGAAAGTGGAACCCATAAACTTTGCTGTAAGTGATATAAAAGAAGGATTAGGGCAATTTTTAGAAATATAGTGTGACAGTAACTTTCCCCTTGTGAAGTTCACTTGCACAAGACTAAGTTATGCACAACAAAATACTCTTACGTTCAGGTAAAAACAAAAACGGTACTGCAGTTCCCGAGATTAGTCAGTGCGAAAAGACACAGAAACAAAAATCGTAAAAACAATTGCATTTTTTATAGAATCTAAGGACGATTATACTGTTTTAGCTAATGGTGTTAAATTTGCGTGTACTTTCTCGTATTGTTTCTAACGGATGCGTTATATAATAAATAATACTGCTTGACATCGCAAAAGTTTTTTCCAAGCCGCAAAAATGTTTAAGCTGTGATTAAAATTCAGATTCATAGGTTTAGCAAGAAATTCAACTGGTTGAGTTGGCGTTACAACTTTCCCGACGCTTTAAACAGTTGAACATTTGCAATTTTCGAAAATTTAGATAGGCGTGTATAAAGTGGGAACCAGGAAGACCGTGATCCTCCTGAAAATTGAAAGGGGTTCCGTAGCCTTACGTACTGAAACATGACATTTTTATAAACGTATTAAAACCCTGGTAAAAATGAAGAGTAACCATACAGTTAAATTTTAAACTTTACAGTAAAGACAAACTCATGGGCTCATTAATCTAGCAGTATTTTGTTACCTACCTATAATTGAGTATTATTTTCCTAGCAATATAAAATTTGAAAATACAAAATGAAAAAATAAGTATTCGCAGCGATGTAGTCATTTACTTGTTGACATGGTATTTTACAATAAATAATATTAATTTGTATATGGTATGGCTTATTTATGGTTTTTAATTTTTGAAACAAATAATTCATAAATGTCGAAAATTGGAAAATAATCGCACACTTCGATGGCAAAAACGTGAGGAAACTCATGAATTTACCCCTGAAACGTGGTCAATTTGGACTCGACCCCCCTTCCCAACATAATTGTGTGTCAAAAAATTTAAAAATCAGTCGAAATCAGCAAAAATACTGAAAAGCATTCGAAACAACCTCGAAAAAGTGCGCTTTGTCAAAAACGAGTTGTATTACAACTGCCTAAAAGTAAATTTTAAAATTTCAGAAACACCCTTATAATGTCTGAACAAGTAAAATGTTACATGTAAATACGAAAAGTGTCTGGATAAAGGGGTCCAGAAAAGTTTTACCCTCTCGTCCAATCTTGTACTATTAGTCAGCGCACGTCTATGAGCGCGAGTTTAGAGAAATACGTTTGCAGATTTGACCATATCTTCTTTAGGAAATATTTGATCGCTCTCATTATTTCACACAAAATTATCCGAAAACCAATCTTATTAAAAACACAGTTTACATGGAATTACTTAGTAATCCAATTAGGAAGACCAGATTCCATTAAGAAATCAATTTTCAATATAGCAGTTTTATAAAAAGACCGACAGTTGTTTAAACTTTGCAATTTTCAAACATTCAGAGATTTCAGCAATAATACGATTTAATTTTATAAACCTACTTTTCTCAGTCCCTAAAAAAAAACAATTGGTACAGTTTTTGAGAAAAAGTGTATTACGTCTTGAGACTTCATGTAAAATACCCAAAAGAATAAAAATACGTTTAAAGTTCAAGGGATCGTGACATCAGCCAGATTGATCGAGGAATACCAAATTTAGTGAAAATCCTATGTTCGGTTTAGGCGCACGGTTTAGCCGGTTCACGACAGACAGAAAGATGGACGAATGTATAAGTTTTGCCCAAGTTGAATCCAAATCGGTTTTCGGTTTCAATGACCCCCAAAACGTGGGTTTTGACTGCACAACATATTAGTGGAAGTAATTTACTACGTATAAGAGTAACAATTATGCATAAGAGCAATTACTTTTAGTTATGATTGGACCACAAAACGAATTGTTCTGTCAATAAATCCCCGTTGGTTAATGCAGCATTACTTAACTTTCACTATGATAAGTTAGTCCGGTATAGTCTGTGAGAAAGTAAAATGACAGTTTGAAATCATAAAGATACACTCTCATTGTAACCATACAGATTTAGAAAAAAGACTGTGTTCTTCACCTCCAGTTTACAGATTGATAGCTATGACGTGCGCTCTAATCACTTAACTAATCTATCATATCAGCCACCATATCGAGAGCACTGCGATAAATGACTCGTAGAATGTAGGTATATATAACAGTTGGCGGCTGTAGTGGTGAAGTAATCAGCCTCCCATGCAAGGTACATTACGAAAAGATACCTAGCGCACAGTGAAGTTTTGAGTGTAGCATACGAGAGTGTTCAACGGCAGCAGAAAAGTAAGTTACACAGATGACCTGACCAATATAAGTTTGTGGGTATTCTGATGTGATGTTGTTGACGTTATTATATGAAGAAATAAAGGGGTTCATCTCCGTCAACTTAGAATATTTATTGAGCTGGCCGGCTTTCGCCGGCTTAGCCGTCATCATCAGTCTACAAATGTAAAGAAAAAAACGGGGGACACAGTTAGCTGGCCGGCAAAGTACGACTATTGAACCAAAATGCCAAATACATACATATTTTAATATGCTAAAAACTGTTTCTATTCATAACGAAGTCAATCTCGTTTGTTTTATGAACCAACGCTTTTGTGACAGGATTGAGGATCTCCGTTCCACGTTTTTGTGTAAAAAAAAACAACGGAAGGAAATTGTACTGTGTAAATCAGGCTTGTCGCACATTTTTGCAGCCCATGCTCTTCTGTTTTGCAATGGCTAGACAATTTGTGGCTCTTTATTACTTCTCAAACGTGCGGTGCAATGAAACTCACATACTGTATTTTAGCCTCACTTAAGGCAGGAAAATTCTACTTGCAGAAATGATACAAACGGTGTCTTCATCTTCAGAACTTCTCTCTAGGATCTACAATTCGACTACATAGTAGTAATACTAAGCTGCTCATCTCGATCATAAACACTTTTATAAAGACACCACCTTCCATTCCTACAATGGCTTTTCAATCCACAGACACAAAAACATCAAAAGAAAAACAATAAAAGTTAATTAATATGAAAAATATGAAACAAAAATTAATTATAACGAATATTAGTTCATTTTAAAACAAAATACGATCAGTACTATTTAAACGTTTTATTTATTACTGCCAACATGAGCTTCAGATCCCGTATTACTTCATCAACCACTAAGGCATTCTTTAATTCTCATTTGAGGTGTCAAATCAAAAAGTGGCAAATTATCGATGTTTATCACAAATCATTTTTTTAATGATTAACGGTCTAGAAACCCATTTAACGCTTAAACCAAGCGTTAAGGGAGATTGATAGAAAGTTCGAATGGCTCAAGCGGTTGACGAGGGTGCTGCAAAATATGGAAACTAAAAAGTTTGGAAATTCGCAAAAACAGCAATGTAATTCTTCTGAAAGTTTCGGGCCTGGGTTTATCGTTATTAAAGAGTTGCGACTTTCCTAAGGTGTGGAAAGTAAAAAGTAAAAACTACTTTAATTGAAATTTAAAAAAAGGTGCGACATTTGAAAACACAGTAGGAGCTTTAAAGGCGTTGAAACAGGACTTCACAGTTAATGAATTTAAAAAAATGTTTTAAGAAATAATTTCAACCGACAACACAAGGCTATTGCGAGAGAAAAATGTGTAGCACTTGAGGTCAACCAATCCCAAGGCAAAGAGAAGCCAAATATGTATTCGACATTTCATGACAATTCACTGCAGTCATTCTTTCCGAGACGGGTACTCAACTGTGTTTCAGTTTTGATCAAAGAATTGAAGGGTGCGTCAATCGATAGACTGAACCATTTGATCAAGTAGCTTGCTCATCTAGGGGACACTTCAAAATCACACAACGCCTACATATGCATGTGTAAGATAAGTAGAGAGGACATGATAATGTAGGTACATTCAGTGATATTCTTCCATCTAACAGGGCGGTGTTACAACCCACATCGCTTCATACAGATTTAGTAGTGGCTTCAGAACGGGATTTTTCTGGGATTTCCGTTCTTCTTCCCCTTTTCATTCCATCATACCACATTAATTCACTATAGTAATTATTAGCAACAGTACCCATTGCACCAGTCACCATAACAATGTTCATTCCTAAACTGTACACAAGAGTATCTGTCGTTCGTTCCTTAAAGAATGATATGAATGGCGACAATATCTCTTCAGAATTAAACAAGTTCACTCAATATTTGACATTATACTCTGAGTATCAACGTACGAGGCGAACGTATCGTGATGCAAATAAAAGAGTCTTGATTTAAATGTCCCATGTTGACCAAAAACATATAGCAAAAGTCTTTCAAGTTCACTTCATTTGTTTAATCATAGTGATTATCATGACAAGGAATGGTATTATTTTTTTGTTTATTTTTAGAAGCATTTCACGATGCTGGAGTGGATTGGCAGCATCTTGGCGAGGGCCACGTGGTTGGACTGGGCTGTCCTGGTGGGGGGCCTGGGCGCCCTCTTGTACTGGCTCACTACGTGGACACACGACCACTTCCGACGCCGAGGGATGCCCTACGCACGCCCTCTGCCCTTATTCGGAAACATGGCTTCCGTCGCCCTTGGTCTGCAATCCGTCAATGCCTTAACTGTAAATCTCTACAAGAAGTTTGAAGGGTACAAAGCGTTCGGATCCTTTGAGTTCATGAAACCTACATTATATATCAGAGACCCGGAACTCATCAGGTTGGTTTCGATTAAAGAATTTGACCACTTCGTTGACCATCAGCCGATAGGATCAGAAAAAGTTGAGCCACTGTTCGCAAAGAATCTATTCTCCCTGCAAGGTAATTATTATCCAAGATTTCTTCTTAATATTCTCTAAAATTAAGAAAAATTGATTTAATAAACAATAATCATAATTGCAACCATATCAAAAAAAACGTATTTTACAAAAAATTGGAAACTGATTAAAAGTCTAGCTTGAATCTATAAACTTACGGGATATCGTGAGTTAAATGAACAAGATTCTAGCGATATTGAAAATATCTTTCTTTTTATATTAGTTTATTAAAGTCACATCAACAACTGAGGTCATTAGCGACTACTTTAAATTCAACTTTACAATATTAACATGGTAACTTTACTATATATATATATATATATATATATATATATATATATATATATATATATATATATATATATATATATATATAAAGTTGCCATATTAATAACAAGTATATATGGAGACAGACATTATATGTATTTTTAATGTTACAGAATTAGTTTCCAGTATCCATACTAATACACCTTTTACAATTAGATATCTTTGAGAATATTGTTGTCTTTACGGAATTTTAATATTTTAATTTGGTATTCGTTAGATAATAGCATCAAGTCAGGGTTTTGCTCATCTTCTAGGTATGTATGTCTGCTGTACTGAAACATACGACATTGAGTTAAAATAAGTTGAAAGTTAAGAAGGGTATTACAGTGCTCTGGCAGGTGAGTGAGGGATTTCCAGTTAGTAAGTGTTGATGACAACTTGCAATGTCCAGTTCTTATCCTTGTTATTGTTACGTAATATTTTTTGAGTATTTTTTCGAAGTTTTCAGGGAGTACAATTTTTTAACTTGTTTGTTTAGAGGGCTGGATTTCATGGTTTTCCAGAGGTTGCTCCACTTTTTATCCATTACTTTCTTGATGTGTGTCCATAAATCCTTGCAGGTGTGTGCTATTGTTAAAAGACTCTGTTTCAGGACTTACATTTTCCTCTTCAAGGCTCATTGAGTTGTGTTCAGGCATTGTTTTCTAATCTGGTATTTAAGCAATTATGAGAGTATTTTTAGGTTGTATAATGACATAATATATTTCATGAATATTGTTTATTATTGGTATGGGTTGCATGGGTTAATTATTGTGAATATTGTTTATTGCTTCAAAAGAAGTAGAGAATATGACAAATTTGTTATTTCTGAGTTTTTGTGCCATTTTGAAGGCTGTCATTATAGAGCATATTTCAGCTGTAGTAGTATTAGCGTAGGAATGCAGTCTTTTTATAATTTAAACATCTTTAGTAATTGTAGTTGCGTATTTTCCATCACTATTATTGATAACTTTAGTATAGAGGTTATAGGAATCTTTGTATGTAATTTCTATTTCATTAAACGTTGTTTTCTTATCTTTTTATCCATTTTGTTTATTTGGGGGGGAGTGTCTAGAGTTATATCTGCTACTATATCACAAAATGTCCATGGTGGTATACTATTATTTCTTTTTTCCATTAATATATGTTCCTGAAAGTGTAGCTGACTCTGTAGGTTTTTAACTTTGGTATATACTAGTGAAAAGCATGTTTGTAGTAATTTTGAAGTTTTGGATATATATCTTGGTAGATTATAGGATTATTTGATTCTGTTGTTTTGATGGCATATTTGAGAGTTCGCATGTGTCTTCGATGAGCTAGGGTTGGTTCATTGGCTTCTATTAGAATGCTACCAATGGGGCTAGTATGAAAACAGCCAGTGCTTCTTCGTAGGGCTTCATTGTGTTTAACATCAAGTTGTTTAGGTCTTTCTTACTAACGGAATCATATAATATGGATTCATAGTCGATCTTGGATCGTATACTATTGCTTTGTAGGTCAACAGTTGGAGATGATTATCAGCTCCCCAGTTATTATGGGAAATGCACTTGAGTATGTTAAGTCTGAAAATATCTTTACATTAAATGGAAATCACTCTTCTTCTCCGCAGGTCAGGACTGGCGAGATATGCGAGCCACTCTAAGTCCTGCTTTCACTTCCAGCAAAATGAGAAATATTTTCAAGCTCATAGACCTCTGTGGTATCCAGATGGATGAATTTTTGAAGAGACAATTCGAGACCAACAAAGGTGAGTATCTCCTTCCGTTTTCCAACTCGTGTGAATTGATCTTTCAAAATGTTAAACAATTCTGAGTACACACACATTTTATTTTGTTTCTAGACAAGGTATATGAGGCGGAGATGAAGCAATTCTTCACACGGTTCGCCAATGATGTTATTGCCACTAGCGCCTTTGGAATTCAGGTGGACTCTTTAGCACAACCTAAAAATGAGTTCTACCTCATGGGGCGAGACCTGACCAAATCTGATGGATTCAAGGGTCTTATTTTTCTAGGATACTTGTTTCTGCCAAAATTAATGGAGGTAAAAATAGGAGAACACTTCCATATTATAAGTATTTGGAAACTTTCGTCATATTAATTTACACCATGTAATCTAACTATAATACGTGAGTCACGTTACTTTAGCATTTCTTGCCAGTTTTGAACGGTTAAAATATTGAAATGCAGACATAACAGAAGTACTTGTGAGAATAAACCTAACAGATGAATTTTGGCATTTTACGTCATAAAACACTCAAAAAACTGTATGATACCATTTGGAGAAACCAAAATTACCTCAAAATTGTGTAATAGTATGTAAGAGATAAAGAAGTACACAATACATGTATCTTTATATCTATTCTTCCATGAACTAACAAAATTTTGTAAGTACTGTAATATATTCATCCTTCCAAAATGGCAAGATGTGCTAATGTTGCATGTCTCACCCCTGAGTTAAATTTCTTAAATTCCTTAATATGAGTATACGTATAAATACATTTTTTTTTCTAACACCCAGAATACCAAAATTGTAGAGGGGAATTATCCCTTCTATAAGTATTACGGAAGTCAAAGTTGACGGTTTTTTATATGTACAAGATACCTTTGATACAAAACACTAAGAATCAGCCCTTCTGATTAGGGGGTTACCACTCATGGATTCTTCACACATATTTAAGGCAAACATTTTGAAGATCATGCCAGGGAGAATTCAGCAAATGTACAGTCAGTCTGCAACAATTGTTAAACAACACACGAAACCATTGTGCATGATACAAAATTGGTGGGTTTTACGCTCGTATCAGAATATTTGGATTGTAACCAAGAAAATGAGATTTTTTAGACCATATATTATAATTTGGGCGCCTAACTTATCTCGATACCTCCTCCGTAGAACCTGTGGTAACAAACGTGATGAATCGCGAATTCTACTTAAAATCAAAGTGAGTATTGATTAGTGATACCGGGCGCGTCAACTGCTAAGATCATTAGTCCCTGGAAAGTGTAATGCATGTTTTTGCTCGCGAGGTGTCGGTGATCTTTCCCCGCAGGATGGTGATATCCGCTGCCGACCTACCATCGGCTAGAAGGGGTTTCCTAACCAGGTATCTCCAACCAGAGCGGCACCGCTCCACCCCAGATAAGCTCTAAGTTCTCAACCGGTCTCCCGGCATGTGTAGTAATGAAATGAATGCAAGTGTGTGTATGTGTAAGTAAGGGGTAGGATAGGACAAGGAGTAGGAAGGAAAGATCGTGCGCGGCCCATGGCCCGTTTGTTAGGGTACTGCTCCGGCATTCGCCTAATAGACCCGCTTGTAGAAACAACGGAACACTACCGATCAGAATAGCTGTCCGCTAGAATTCTCCTCCAGACAGCGACAGAAATAGACCTAGCTATCTAGCTAGTCTCGAAAATTCTGCTACCGTCGGGACTTGAACCTAGGACCTCCCGGTCAGAGACACTGTAGGGACATCACGTGTCTGGAGGTTATCCAGCCTCAGATGGAGGGAGCAATGGAATACAACAAACTAAGTAGTGCTTCCTCGAATGACTCATAAGAGTTGAAGAGGTTAAAGGCACTTATATCAGTGCGGACAAATGGTTGCCGAAAAAACAGGAGACGTCGCTCGGTGAGTCGAGGCGTCTGCAGCGATCTCAATATTACAGCTGGATGCGCAACTGCAATGCTTGAAGTGCTGAAAATAGTAACAATCGTTTTTCGTTAGGTTGGCGGCGGTGAACTACTTACAGACTTTCGTACGAGTTGTCTTGTGTGTTGTTAGTGATGCTTACAATCGTTTCTATCGACGAAAATTCCAAAATATTGCATAGTATTCAGTTGTAAAGAACGCCAACAATGTGTAAACTGGATGCGAATGTTATTATATGTGATATTATTTGGTAGCCATTACTTTAAAAATATTTTCTAGGTTTCCGACGACTAATAATATTTGTTATAAGTTGATCTGTCAAAATTATTAAAAGTAAGCAAACCTAGAACACTCCCCTGCGTTAATATTAAAAATGTCCCCAAGAAATGAAAGACTCGATTTTGTTATAGTAACGTAGGTGAATTGCAATTTCAAAGAGTTAAATATATACGTTAGAGAAAAGTGTTTTACTGAACATAAAAGAGAATGCATTCTTGACCCTTCCAGAATATGTTTTGAATTATTCTATGACGCCAATCAAGCGAAAATATGGCGATGTCTCTAGGAATTCTCAATGGAACGCGGGAGCCCGATTAAGGATTTCCTGTGCTTATAAAGGATCAAAGTCTACCGCTGATTCTCCTATCGTCACATCGTCGTACTTAAATATTTAAGGATGGCAGAATGATATCGAATGAAAGTGTTCTGCTTCAAACAAACTTTCATCACCCCTGCACAATTTGGAACACTGGGTTATAGGCAGTATCACGTCTCTAATGATAGGACATTCTCAAAATCCGGGCGTCAGGTTGCGCTTTCCTGGAGAAACCGCCTCGCCGAGGCGGCGGCGCTTCGTCACCTCGGTCAAATATGCATTGTCACCCCTGTCTATTCAACATCCACATTTTAAAATCATCACCAAAAATTAATCTTCTTTTCTGAACAATCCAACCTCATGTTTCAGTTTTTGCGGATTCCTTTCATCCGACCACAAGTTAGAAACTTCTTCCACAATCTCGTCCACGATACCATCAAGGAGCGCCAGCAGAAGGGCATCTACCGGCCCGACATGCTGCAGCTGCTCATGCAGGCGCGCGAAGGGCAGCTCAAGGCGGAAGCAGGAGACGAGCAGGAGAACATCTCGGGCGCTAAACTGAAGAGTGAGTTGAGACCATTCGAGTAGCAGACTTGATTGGACTGGAGAGCTATAAACTTTTTTCTGCTGGCTAGAGCTGACGGACCTGGACATGACGGCGCAAGCGGTCATCTTTTTCTTCGCCGGCTTCGACACCGTGTCCACCGCAATGAGCTACTGTGCCTACGCCCTGGCCCGCCACCAGGAGGTGCAGCAGCGCTTGCAGCGGGAGGTGGACGAAATATTTGAAAAGAACGACGGACAGCTCACGTACGAGGCCGTGCAAGAAGCCAAGTACTTGGACATGTTCATCAGCGGTAAGTAACGTCTGGGACAAGCAGTCTAATGCTTTCGCTAGTGAAACATTACCTTTCTCTAAATCATTTTCTGAACTGTAAAGACGTTACTACTTTTCCTCTCGCATAATTTTTACGGAAGATAAATACTTCGACGAAACAACACAACTGTCAAATGAAACATAGTACCCAAAATCCGGCAGTGTTGAAAGAAATATTTGTGTAACGCACTTTTAATTCAGACTGTGTTAACAAGTTATTTCAATGATCATAAAACGAAACTTTCGTCTGTGCTCATTTCCATGACGAGTTGGTGTTGCTGTAAGACTACCAATTGCACCAATTCGCTCATAATTATCTTCGGAACGGTGAGGTTTCATCGATATATATGCTTTACACTTATGGAGGACGGAAATCTCTTGGAACTCCCTGTAAACCCATGTCAATGATTTAAATATTTCTGTATTTAATATATCTATATAGTATATATCTGTATTATGTTTGGAATAAAATCTTCGGAAAACTTTCAATTTTTTGTGGCTATAACAGAAACATATTTTAATACGATAGATTCAGTCTCACATCATTCGTTGGTGCGTTTAATAAGTAATAATATTTTAGTTGTTTTGTTTAACATCAATTTTCTTACAGTTTTGCAGTATTATAGCTGGTATTGAAGTATTCAAACTAAAATATTTGTAAGTGCAATATTTTGCTTAGAAAACGTAGACTTAAGCCTGTTATAAAAAATCTC
Organism: Teleogryllus occipitalis; assembly: GCA_011170035.1. Classification (NCBI taxonomy): domain Eukaryota; kingdom Metazoa; phylum Arthropoda; class Insecta; order Orthoptera; family Gryllidae; genus Teleogryllus; species Teleogryllus occipitalis. The sequence goes on along the minus strand of BLKR01004533.1, from coordinate 45,211 downwards.
ACGTTTTATGAGCAAAATTACTACAGATATGGGCCCGAAAATGAAAAAAGGAGTTTAAAAAAAAGTATTCAATTGCACCGCATAGGGAAGACTCATTCAAAATAAACACATGTAAACAAGCTCTGTGAACAAACTGTATGAAAATATCGATATTTCACCAGCTCAAATCAATCATTTTAAAATTTCAATGAAAACATATAAACCATGTATTCAAAAATATTCAAGTAACAGAGAAAGTAACAAAAAATTCAAGTAACAGAGGGCATGTTTCATTATTTCATCAAGTGCGGTCAAATATTCAAAAAATCACAACTCAATAAACATTTGTCCGATGTTCATGGCACAAGTTCCATCTTACATAGAATAGAGCAAGCTATTTAAAAATGCAAACATCTAAACATGTTTTTGTTTTCTTGCAACGCTTCCTGCTTGTGGTTATTCTAAACGAGCACACGTCACCATTTTTTACTGCAGAGTCAAACAGACTAGTTTGACACAGTAGGAAAATATATAGGTATCTTCTCTGTTGATATTCTAGATTAAAACTTCGGTACTGGCTCTTGATATGTTACCGTGTCTCCATCATTATTATCTTCGGTCAATTCAATAAATGATCTTAATAGCATCCATCCAGATATGTTTTATACCAGTCATTTAGAAAACTTATATTCTCTTCTGTAAGTTTTTAGACTTCTTTACTTGGAGATGACAATCGTCTTTTTTTTTTTTTTTCAGAGGTTCTCCGACTGTACTTCCAAGCTCCTTCTTTGGATCGGGTGTGCACCAAGGATTTCACCATCCCAGCGCAAGACAATGTTCCTGCCTACACTGTGCGTAAAGGCGAATCCATCCGAATAGTTGTAACTCCTCTTCATTTGGACCCTAAGTACTGGGACGACCCGGAGAAGTTCATTCCAGAACGATTCAGCGACGAAAACAAGCACAAGATTCATCCCTTCACGTATATGCCATTTGGAGTCGGACCTCGCATCTGCATAGGTACGGATAAGGTTAAGGTCATACAAACAAAAAAAATCAAAATTTCATATATTGAGTACAATGAATAACGGGATGGATCGAAGCTGTTTTACAAGCTTTACTCCGCTGTTTTTTAGAAAAAAATTTATTTATTTGCTTTTAGCTAACGTTTTGTCTCGGCAAGCTAGACACTATTAGAGTTGTAAAGATTTTAATTATGATGATTAAATTTTTGTTAGGTCGTGATCCACTTGAAGTCCTACTTCCGAATGTTTAGTCTGCAATTGACTGCGGTGGTCTACTGAAGTCAGTAGTTCATAGAAGTTTGATTATCGTAGAGATTCTTTAATCTTTGCTAGGATCGTCATAATTCTTGTAATTCTGGTAGCCATTTGTTTCTAATTTGGATACATCTGTTGAATTTCTGGAGGTAGCGCATTCCTCATATTAATGCTTTAATACATTATCTTTCCTTCTCAGGCAATAGGTTTGCTCTGATGGAGGCGAAGGTGGTTCTGACCCGTATTCTGCACCACTTCTCGTTCCAAGCAACGTCCAAGACGGCACAGAAAGCGGAGGCCGCAGCTAACGATTTCAGCGGTGCCATGAAAGGTGGTGCCTGGGTCGGCATTATACCGAGAGTCCAATAGACTAATCCTCTGTATTTGCCTACAGTTGATATTACGGACTAAGGACTAGGAAGTTCCTATAAATTATAATGGAATTCTTCAGCAGAAATTTCCAATGCACAATATACCATCTCATCCCATCTGTCTGGACACTGGGGTTTTATACCCCTTTGTCTCCATAGTCAATTGCTAGTGTGTGATGTGGTGGTGTGAAGCAGGGGTCCCTCTTGGGTTTACTCCAAATGAGGAAGCTGTGTGTGTGTTGGTGTCTTAGGATGTGTGTAACCTGATAAAACTCATTTGGCGAATGTCATTGACAGCTTCAAACACTCTGAAAAGCAGTTTACTTTAAACAAATCGTATTGCGTATCTTTGAAACATTGTAAATACATATTCGTTTTTTAAAACTGACAAATCTCACAATAACCCAATATCCCAAGTTTATTTATGAAAAAAATATTTTAGATAACATAGTATATTGAGTATATTGCAGGTTTCAGAAAATGGTGTAGCACATTGCCTTTATTCTAATTTATAAATTGGGGACGGGGGTTGCTGGAAAGGGTTATCCCATTGGAAATAATATTCTTGACATTGCTATTTACTAATGGCCAGGTATGCATTGAACAAGATTACGAAGATGTACATAGTTGTTCCGTTTTTAAGAAAAAGAATAAAACAAGTGTGGGTTAAGAATCAGAGAGAAAGATTTAGTATTGGAAAGTGAAAAAGGAGTTTTAAAGAATTTTCTGTGTTGAGTATCAAAATTAATAAGCAAGCTAGTGAAGGCAATAACAGATATTGAATAGATAAAACAAGGATTATAATTTCAGTATTAAATGGCAATCTGTGAGGTAAACATGTTTTGAAAGAAAATATAATTAAGATATTTAAATCAATAGTGCAAATGTAGTATCTTATTGGCGGAAATAAGAACAATAAATCAAAACGTAAGAAAGAAGTTATTAGCAATGAAAATGATTTCTTTGAGAAGGGCAGTATGTTATACTAAATTCTCAAAATTAGAAATGTGTAGTGTATTCCAACTTTAAAATAAAATCTCAAAATATTGTAATATTCATTTTTGAAAATAAAATATTGTGAAAACATTCTTGAGTTTTTAGCACTTTTTGTTTTCAATCACCATTTCATAAAAAAAGATTATGTATTAAATTAACATTAAATTGTAAAAGATGGACAACTGTAAAACGTCGGGGCTAATACGATAGGACATTTATAATCAGCGTTTCGTAGTTTTCAAATTAATTTACAATAAGTTAACTCCATTTTCAATGACCGAAATGTGGTTACAGATAGTCCTTACGGTGATAAAAGTGAAATATGTAACTTCAAAAAACATTAAAGAGAGGTTAAATATATTGGAATTACTTCTTTGTAAAGTTTAAAGTAGTTAACTCAGAAAAACTGCAAATAAAAAAAATTAAGAAACTATTTTCTTAATGTAAATTAAACATTAATTTTAAAAAATTCCCAAGAAGTTTGTACACATACAAATCGCAATATTTCTTCCCTCTATCTCCAATTACCCAAGTCTATATTCTGTCGCTGCAGTTTTTCATATTCTTCTAATGTTCTGCAGCATAGGTTGTAACGACTTAAAACGCGAGCTCAAAGATCATCATTATTTTCTTTTGAAGTTGTAAAAGCGACAGTGCGCTGCAGAATTTCAAACGCGACCCCAAAGTTCATACTCAGACCCAACCACCATATCATCTACCACCGTACCAGAGCTAATACCCAGAAGCAAGATCATCATGATCTTGTACTAAATGCAAAAAAATCCTTGTAATAGACTAGTATGTTTCAGCAAAGAAATTAAATTTAACTTGAAGTAGCAGAAGTACGGGACCGCATGCCTCATGCTGGGACATGCAAAATAGAGACAATTTTGTAGAAAAACAATCGTCCGGCTACCTGTCACCTGCAAACAGTTGTCTCTGGTCACATTCCCTGGACAGTTACGACGTGGTGATAGTTCACCCTCGGCCCCCTGCCGCCACAGGTACTTTACCTGAGGGAACCTTTCCTTGCCCAAGTGAAAGCGTCAGCCATCCACAACGTTGGGAGGGGGCTTCTTAGCAGGATTCATTAAAATAAACATTTTAAAAATAAATTGCATTTCCCCTCGGCAAATTACTATGGCTGTCATTCGCTGGCTACTTTAGGATAAGTCCAAGCACTACTGTTGAATTAGTAAGAATATAATTTTCTCGTTCATTATTTTAGTTCATTCAAATATCATTTTGAATCTAACAAGGAAAGTAACAGATCCTTCATGTCAAAACACCCCTCGAAATTTTTATAACACACGCAATGCACTATCAGGATCCCATATCCAAAATATTAACTGACAGTTTCCATTGCAAAGTTCCAAAATTGAAGCTAAAATCTTACCTAGCAATGTAGTCTCGCGGCGCCGCTGGACATCCCTACGACTGCCGAGCGGCCGGCCGAACAGGCAGGCCACTGAGCCAGCGGGCGGGGAGCCGAAAGCCAGGAGCAGTCTCTCGTCGCAAGTTAGTGCGGCACGAATAAAAAGCAAAAATGACTGGTTCCCACTGAATGTTTAAAACATAAATGTTTTTGACACCACTCACAACGAATAAAAACTTCATTGTCACATTCTTGTTCACATTGGCATTTCGTAGTTTCAAGGCAATATTTGACGGGCACTACAAATTCAAGAGGACGTTCTGTTATATACCATGTAGTAAACCAAGAATATTTTATCATATTCCGGAAACGAGGAGATGAAAATTGAAAATGAATGAAGAATTGCAATCGAAGAATTGTGTCTCTATCAGAAACTTTGGCGTTTATACTCTTGTGAGAGACATGTTTTTCTGATAAGCGGCAATACATAGCTTTCCATTGTCGGAAGACCTTATCAAGTGGTTGAATTTTTCCTGTGGTTCCGGGAGGCATCTGGAGCAATTCAATTGTCTTGCCTATCTTCAATACAAGTTTTGTCATTGAACGTGGTCCATGAATCTAAAAGCAGAGAAAAATGTTCACTTGCAAATGGGAAGAACACTTCTTTAAACCACTGTTTTAACTCTTTCTTTCCCATTTTTTCTGAGTTTGTAGCTGTAACTATTAGGTTTTCGGCTTGAAACATTCTTTTGGAGATTACAGGACCGAAAAATCCTTTTGGTTCCTGGAGCACAATAAATAATTTAGGCAATAATGATCCATCCATTCTTATTGTTGGCATTATAGTGTACGAGTGTGATAGAGCGCTAACTGATTGAGCAACTGTCTGTGTGTTTTTCGTCAACAAACGAGAAAGTCCGTTTTGATCGCATTTCGCGTTCAAATCCCCTTTGGCCTGTATTGTACACAGAAGACGGTGAGTAATGTGAAAATCTCTCTTTGGCATTTTCGAGAAATTCCTCTGCAACCACATCCTTTTTGGTTTCGTCGTGAACATGAGTGCGTGATACAATTTTTTTAATTTTCCTGCTCGTAATTTTATGTGCTTTTTTAAATCGATTGATCCAGGTATGAGAGTCGGAAAAATTCTAATTTTCGCTGCCAGTTCCTTGTGAAATTTCCAGGGTCCACTCGCAGATCTTCATCATTCACATTTTGATTCATTCTTCTTGCAAGTTCAATGCGAGACCAAAGTTTCTCATACATACTCTTTTTGTGTTCTCTAGGATTCGATGTCATGTTTTCTACTGGCTTCTTCCACAAATATAGTTGTCGCTCTGACGTCACGCGGCGAAAATTTCTACAAACATGTGATATTGAATATCGTTTCTTACCGCCCTCATTCAACCAGAATTCCACCGCTTTCGTCTTGTAGCTAATGGTAACATCTTCATTTGAATTTTTCACAGGGCTTGGATCATAAATTGAACCGGGGGATTTGCCGGGTGACTGACATTTAGAATCACTAGTTTCCGGCGATTCGCTGTCTGTTTCTAAGAAACACTTGCCCATATCCTCATCCGTGGTAGAAGTATGCTTATCGCAATCTGTATCACTGTCACTGTCACTATCACTTGATTCACAAACACTTTCTTCACATACATCGAGGGTTCATTCCTCATAACGCTCCACTCCTGTGCAATTATTTTCAATCAATTCAATGATGCATTGACCCATTTCACGTTCTTTTTCATTTATACTTCCCGTCGGATATAAACCTTTGTCACGAAAGTAACTCAAGACGAACTCGACTATGTTCATGAGATTTAAAACAACTTGCTCTGCGGCCATTGCCAATGTATGTACTTTCTTCCGCAACAAGGAAAGACAACGGCGCGAAACTACGCAGCCCTTGTTTATTGCATGGCCGCTGACGGAGCTGTCCGACTCATCCGTGATCTTCGGGTCCCTCGCGCCAGCTCGCCCGCAGTAAAGGCTGCCCAAAGGTGGAGGTCCCGATAGTTCTCCTATTTATTATAAGTGTTTTTCAATGTTTTATTTGAAGGACTTGCAGAGGAGGACTTGCAGAGGAAACTGGCAGATAATATTTTGGATATGGGATTTTGATAGTGCATTGAGTGTATCATAAAAATTTCGAGGGGTGTTTCGACATAAAGGATCTGGTACTTCCCTTGTAAGTAATTTTGTAATAAGAAATCAATCATTTACTTTCTTAAATCTATGTTTCACTGTAATTGTTATGACCTTTTACACATACATTCCGAATAATATTTTCAAATTAAAATCAGAATTTTAATGGCAAAATTTTGTAATTATCAACGTACACATGCTTGGTACAGATTCAAGTAAAATTATTTCATCATAAACAGTTCTTTCATTAAATAAAGTACATTTTTTAATTATAGAAGTTTTCGCGCAATTTTGTATGCAATGTGTGCAATATTAAAAAATAAGAAAAACAAGATTTTCTGGAAAATGGCCGAATAAGAGTTTTTTTCTGACGAAAATTGGCCTTTTTTTTTTTTTTTTTGCGCCGTATTACATAATTTTTGCTCCACTGCTTATCAGTAGCGAGCAAGTAAAAAAGACACCGCTCATCTAATGAGCGGATATATCTCTAGTTTCTAAGTATAATCGAACTAAAAACTCCTCTTTTTGACGATGAAAAAGAAGAATTGCTGGAGTAGGGGCGCATATTGAGCGTTCTGCATATAATGCAGCCCTGGCCCTGTGAGTGCGCCAGATATGAGGCCATCAGAAAAGTCCCGCAGTCCACCGTTAGAATTGCAGTGTTCATGTTTCCAAATGGCGTTACCGACTTTCGGAGTCTATAACAGCGCGCCGACTCTTGGAAAAGCGCACGACTAAGTTTGGTGAAATACAGGTTGCGATGGAATTTTTAAAAAAAATGCAAAAAATTCTTTCCACGGGAGTCTATGCTTCGTGGTCAAAACGGTAAAGAAATTATTTATTAATTGCTAATATTATACGGTGACCATATGAGTACATGCAAAGGTATTCTTTAAATCAACACAATTCTACTAGCATTTACTGGAAGGAAAAGAAATACATCCGATCAATTGACAATGTATTGATCCATTTACTACGTAAGTTTAGTAGAAGCAAATACAATGCATTCCCAAACTGGTTAACAAATAGAAAATATATCAAATTTCATTAATTTTTACGACTACGCAGTGCTCGCCAAAGTCAAGATTCGCCAGTTACACTGTTCCACTTCACTCGTATGAGTGAAGGATCAAGGAGACGAGGTTTATCAGCAAAGAGAAATGCTCGGTGATTCGCGGCTGAACACAATGACTCAGCAACTGTGACCGCTTGTTTGGTTCCACGGGCGCTTCCGCTCATGCAGTAGCTTCGGCGCTCTCTGGGAGTTACACAAGTCAGGCTGTGCGGTTGGCGGCGCAACACCACCCGACCGCAACGCCCAGTGATTCACGAGGCGACCGCCGCAGGCGCTGCGTACGTGAAACAACAGACACGAGTAACGTACGTCGACAGACCTGTGTTCGTTTGCACGACATCAATGGAATAGATTTAGTTACCGGAACATCTATTCAGGGAATCCTTTAAAACACATATTTACAATGTCTGATGATGTTGATTCACATGTCTTAGAATATTTTCAATAACATACGTCTTCTATTAATTTTCGGATTCTGTTAGTTTTTTTAAAATTTGTTTTTAAGTCGCTTTTTAACAAATTAGTCATATACCGGCCACTGTGATTGTTTTAACTGTAGGGGGAACTGTAGGAAGAACACATATGTACAACACGAACATACACAAACATCCATACCTGAGGCGGGATTCGAACCCGCGGCCCTTCTAGCCGAAACAGCTTCAGCCTTGATGATCACGGCTATCAAGGCGGAGGTGATAGTTTATTAAAACCATTATGTTTATTGCCGACTTCTAATTGACTTCATGCCCTTACCGTGATGTTTGAACACTTCAGAGTTGAAGCTTCCTCGGAGAACATTCGTTGGACACTTTCCAACTTCCCTTTTCTATTTGCGTAATGTAAAACAGTCACTGGCACCAAACAATCAATCACAAAAATGTCTAGTTTTTCTCTCTCTCCAGACGTTTTTCTTTTATGTATGAAAATGTGTGATTTAATGTTCTCAAATTACAATTAAACCTTTTCTTCATTGCTCATGTCCAACTATTCAACTTTTCTCCCTGTATTTCTCACTAATATTGAATCTTTTTCTTCTTGTGGTATTTCAATTGCCAATCACTCCACTTTTCTGGATAAGAATTCATCAATTTCTTCATTTTTAATTTCAAATCCAGCTTTTCAGCTATTTTCTGTACAACGTATGTATTGTAGCGTCGTGTCGCTAAAACCAGCGTGGGCACGCGGCGTGGTGCGCACTGGATGCGTAGACAATGGCAGAAGCTATGACGCATGGTTTTTTTCCGACGGGGTGTGCGGACGTTAGGACGAAGGCAATGGAGGCAGCAGGCAGCGTCGCGAGGGCTATTTAAGGGCTGTGAGAACAATAGCTCTTCCTTCTTTGAGACAGCGGCATCGGCAGCGTAGGTCGTCAGTGAGCGGTGCGTGCACGCTGCGAAGGAGCCGGCAGTTATTGTCGTGACTAGCGAGACATGTCGGTCACAGGGCAGGCGGTACTACGCACGGCGAAACATTAGGTAGTATGTTGCGGTGTGGTAGCCGTTGTAAATATCTCTCCTAGCAGTGGGGTCTATTTAGTTAATTGTATACAGTGCATTGGTTATTTGTGACTACGGTCTAAATTGTGAATAAACCTGCTGTTATTACAACCCACTCTCGTCTGTGTGCTGATTACACCCGTATGACGCCACAGTATGCATACGCATAATGTATGTATACGTACACATATTATACTTACACTTTCTTTCTACCTTACTATTTTCTTTTAACATTACATTCTTATTCAAAAACATTGTATTTTTAATAACATCTTTTTCTGTGATGATCCAAGGGAATTATGGAAAAATTTGAAAAATGTATGTAAGATTAAGAAAACGGCAATGAAGTGCGTACCATCCTAGAAGAAAACAATGTACACACAAAATGCAGGCAATTTTATTCGCTTTCATTTCATATCAGGTTAATATTTATGAAAAATTGATAGTTCTTAAGTGACATTGAGATAAATTAGGATAATTCCCGCTTTTTCATTTATTTTGCTTATATCACCATATTTCGCGGTGCTCTCACGGCTAAACCATTAATTGAAGAAAAGCTTAATGACATTAAATGTATGTATTTTTATCTTCTTTTATTTTATATTAAACCATTCATTACGAAAATGGATAGATTTTGAGGTATTTTGAAAAAAACTGAAAATGGAATGATTTTTACACTTTTTGCTTAAAAACCTTTTTCCGGGCAAAATGTTTGTTGGCAATCCTGATATTCGTGTTCAGCGACCCAGAAAACATAAAGAAACCAAATATCAAAAATATACCAAAACTTTCTCTTATTTTCTACAATTTAACTGGACGATAGATTATAGGAGAGCATTCGATACTGGGCAGGATAATATTATTACAAAAGTTAAAGAAATTGAATAGAATAAATGGGAGAGTATACCAATGGTAAGAAACTTACCCTGAGGAAAGGTACAAGATGGTTAAATTTAACAATGTTATTCGTATGTCAGAGAAAAGGGTGGTAAAATGGGTAGCGCCGCAAGGTAGTAAATTAATGTCATTATTGTTCATTATGTACATTAACGACTTACCAGGGATAATAAAAAAAATTAAGTGTATGTTTTCATATGATACTTTAACATATATGGGAAAGGATGTTCAAGGTGCCACTAGGGTACTAAATGGAGACCTAGAGACAGTAATAAAATGGTTACAAGAAAAATATTTGAGCTTGAATGTCATAAAAACAAAAGGTATGGCTATAAAAATACAGGGATTTCGGGAAGAGGCAGAAGATATAAGAGAAATTACCTTAGATGGAATAGCTTTGGAATGGGCTATCAAACATAAATAGCTGGGAGTTATAATAGGTAATAGATTGAACTTTAGAGATCATGTACAGTATATTAATAAGAAGTGGCTAGGAAGGTGAATATAATGGATAAGTGTTATCACGAGCGGGTAAGGAACAACTTTGCTAATCAAAAGTAGTACCACGTATAAAATACTGTACATTACTTTTAATGGCCAGAAAAAGGGAAATCAAAAAGCTGCAAATTAACTTTAATAAGGGTATGTGAGCGGTATTAAACAAATGTAGGTCAGAAAATATATGAACAATATTAAAAGAATTGAAATTTTTATTTGTTGTGGAAGAGGTTTTGAGAGATGTATTAACATTTATATATAGATTAGAAAATGTGTTATTACCAAAATATCTGGAAGAGCTAGAGAAGAAAAATACAGAAGTCCATAGTCTTGTGACAAAACAGGCTGATCAGTTTTATTTCACCCAGACAAGTAGCAGCAAGACAGAAATCACTGTTTCATAAAAGATTGATCATGTATAATAGATTTCCACAAGTTTAGAGAAGTGGTAAAGTTGGTGGATGATCAGGTGATAATTTATAATTTGATATATCTTGGTTGTTTCTAGCTCAGCAATTACTGTTTTATGTAATTAGCCGTAGGCTATTTCTTCTTATAAGTAATAATAATTATAACAAAAATTTATTTATATTTTCTGGCCTCTACCAATCCATTTTTAATTAATTTCAATTAAACGTTTACATATCTTAAATTTATTTTATTGTAATTGTCTAACCCAGGTGAGTTTCCGTTCATGTTACTGACATTTTTGCATTTGTTACGCGTCCATTTCTTATTTTTGCCATTACGATTGCTTTTCTACGAACTTTTCTTCAAGTTAGTTTACATCATTGAAAGTGTAGCTCTACCTACATCATACCATTGACAAAGTTACTATGACTAGACAACACTTCATCACACTTTCATCAGAAACTTGCATATTTGCACAGAATTCTTGATAGTAATTTTTGAGATATCTTGTCGCTTCACCTTCAATTACTTTAGATTCAAACAATCATCTAGTAAGTCGAGCACTAGTAAAACATTTAGCACAATTTTTTCACTAGAAAATAATAACTTTTATCATTTTCCTAAAAAGTATTGCAATGCTTATTTCGTTATTTATGGCAAATATGCAAAGTAAAATATAACGATTTTATGAATAATTAATTTATACTTATATTTTGAAAACTAGTTCCTTGTTTCTATCGGCGTATAATGTAGAAGTTATCTATGTCGTTATAATATAAAAGATGGAAAGAGTTCAAATCTAGTTCTAAGAGTTCCTTGGGTTGTCTTGTGTATGAACGCCGAGTTGACAATCGACCAGGCAATTGAATGGGAGACAAAGAGAAAATAGCGCCTGTTGGCAGGAAAACATCAAAAATTGTAATGTTTTCTCATAATTAAAATTATTTTTGAAATTAGAAACGATAACACCTAGCTCAGATTATACAAGTGTCATTATAGAGCAATTTTGACTTTACCGAATCACAAACGGCCACCCCAAGCGTTGGGTAGATGCAACAAACATACTCTTACCACATTACCGTTCTTTGCGTTCGTGCAGTCGTGTCATAAGAGAATTCGATAAAATGTAAAAAACATTAATGCAAGTATCATAGGTTTAAATTAATTTGTTGTTGAAAATCAATGAATATTATTTATAAACGTACAGACCAAATAACAAATTATCTAACTTAAATCACAAATCACGCTTCTTTCCCAGCATCATTGTGACTAGGTAATTCTGTAGTTATCACTTCATGACCGAGATAAGACATCAATTTATCGGGAATCATATTTCAAGGTAAAATAAAGTAAATTAAAACATATTATTCATACAAAGAGTAGTGTTGTAAAGTGGTGTGAGCAGAGGCGGGAGAAGATGATGTAGCACAATATTTTTGTAATTGTATCCAATTTATTGAAAATAATAATGTACATTGACATAAGCCATATTCATCTCACTGCGAATATGAAAAAAATTTAAAAGACAAAATAAGGGAGCCGTGGAGTGACACGATAACTAACAGGAATAAAAACAATCTAGTGGAGCTACATAATATTGAAAAATTGTTATTTCTTCCGTACTAAAAACTCATTTATAATTTGAAAAACTCAAATTCAACTAATTCATATGAAAAGCATTTCATGCATACCAGCATTTATTTAGAGAGCCACTAACAGTGGGCATTTATAACATTTACAAATGAAACAAACATGAACAACTGTTATAGTTAGGGGCGGATTTTGATGACCTAAAACACCAACAATGTTCAATAAATGCTCTTAAAATGCTCTAAAAACAAAGAAAAATAACATAAAAAATTTGATCAAAATCAGTTCGGATGAACAACTCAAGCTGTTGGATACGTTACTGATGTAATAGAGGATTCTTCTATTCTTTCAAGTGAACTCAACTTTATTTATTTATTTTTATTTATTTATTTCACGTCGAAAAAACAGTTCAAACTGCGTATGACGTGCTATGGGGAAAAGTGAATTCTGTGCACGTTTTCAAAAATTCTGTAATCCCTACACTAAGTCATATACTACTTAAATTTTTAAAAAACACCTCCCATGTAAAAAAATCTATTTTCAAGGATAAATAAGCAATAAATTTTGGCTCTTATCCATGTTGTCCTTCGGAATAATACTTCCTGCCGCGACAACATGGAAACGATAATTTGAATAATTGTATTTCCCACTGAATTCTAGAAGACACATGCACAGAAAATGAAGTTACATTTATGTTCAGAAGCAAAACAACGGGCCATCTCAGCATTTGCTCAATGGAGCAGGGAAACTGGACGAAAACCTGATCGAGATGGGGGTCAATGACCCGGAGGCTGTAGTACAATAGTTGTTACGGGTTGTTTATACACATTTATACAGTCCAAATGGTAAATAATGCATTATGTATCATTGTTAAAATTAATGTTACTTTTCTTGTGATGCTCAGTATAGTCTCTAATTGTATAGAAACAGTTATGCAGCAGAAAAGATTTCACTTAGGATTTAAACTTTTCTATCGAATTTAATCGTTTAATGTCATCTGGCAAAGTGTTGTAAAATAATGTACATGTATTGTATGTGAATTTTTTGTATTGAGCTGTTGATACTGTCACCTGATGAATATGATTTCTACGTCGAGTGTTATAGTAATAGACATCGGCATTTTCTGAAAATATATTCCCGCCCTTAAGCAAGTCATTTGACAAAAACCACTGATTCGTAAATAAACAGACAAGGTAATGGTAAAATTCCTAGATTAATGAAGAGATGCTTACATGAATCACGTGGGTGGGATTTGGTTATTATTCGTACAATTCGTTTTTGTAATCTAAAAGTCTGGGAGCTATAAGATGTATTTCCCCAGAATATTATGCCATATCTCAGGCGGGAATGAACATTCGCGAAATATACACAACGAGCAGTATGAAGGCTGACTGAATTTGCAAGAATTCTGAACGCGTAGCATAATGAACTTAATTTTGTGTTCAATTCATTTAAATGGACGTTCCATTTAAGGTTTGACTGAATTGAGAGACCTAAAAATTTTGTTGCCTTAACATCAGTCAATGGTACACCGTTCATTTTCAATGGAGCACAGAATTGTTTATTTGAAATGGAAAACTGCATTAAAACCGTTTTCTTTTCGTTTACTACTAATTTGTTATTTCGGAACCAATTTGAAACATCTGATATTGTACTATTTACGGTTTCTTTATTGCAAAGGATATTCGTATCATCCGCAAAGAGAACCGTTCTTCCGTTTCGAATCGTCGAGGGCATATCGTTTACGTAAAGTAGGAACAGAATAGGGCCTAAAATCGATCCTTGAGGAACTCCACGTGCAACGGGCAAAGAGTCGGAAAGGTGCGTACATAATGTTCCATCATTCCAGTAAGGAATGTTCCATCATTCCAACTCTCTGAGATCGTTGTTTAAGGTACGAACATAACCAATCTAGAGCAATACCACGGATTCCATATGAAGGTAATTATAAAGTAAAATGTCATGATCAATGACGTCAAAAGCTTTTGAGAGATCTAAAAATAATCCAATAGGTGCCTCGTTTTGATCCAATGATGAAGTGACATCTTTAAGAAAAGAAAATATAGCTGTTTCCGTTGATTATGATTTTCTAAATCCATGTTGGCAATCTGAAAGCGCGTCGTGTTTACTGAGAAAGGTTTCCATTCGTACGTAAAAAAGTCTCTCTAATATTTTTGAAAAAAACTGATAGAAGAGAAATGGGCCGATAATTTTGAATTTCATTTTTGTTGCCTTTTTTGAAGAGCGGCTTAATTTTAGCTGTTTTGAAAATATCTGGAAACGTTCCGGTGCATAACGATGAATTAAATATGAGTTAACGTGTGTATAATGGCATACGCACAGGTCTTTAACAAAGCATCCGGGAATTCATCTAAACCGGACGAATATTTATTTTTTAGTTTGCCGATTATTTTGAGAATTTCATAGGAAGAAGTTTCGGAAACGAACATCGTGTCTAAAATTTTGGGTGAACAGTCTATTATTGAATTTTGTGCCTGAAGACCCTTAGTGAGATTGGCAGCAATTCTCGAAAAGTATTGGTTAAAGTGACTAGCCACTGTTGCCGGATCGTTCACATTTATATCGTTATATTTTAAAACAACATTCTCTACAAGGTTTCTAGTTGATTTGGTCGTATTTTTTATTATATTCCACATTGCTTTTGTTTTGTTATTTGAGTTCAAAATATCCTGATCGTGTTTCATGATTTTAGCCTGCCTCATGACTTTTCGTAACAATGTTTTGTATTTTTTAAAGTAGATAAGGAAATCTTGCGATACGTTATGACGTTTAGAAATAAAAGAAAAAAATCGCTTGTTTTTACAAGATGTCCTAATTCCTTGTGTTATCCAAGAATTGCTTTTCCGTGAAATATTTAATTTTCTTTTTTGAAGAGGAAAGCAAGTGTTAAAATGAAATGAAAGAGTTGAAAAAAAAGAATGATATTTGTCGTTTGTATCAACAGCATTATAAACCGCATCCCATGACTCCTGCATCAAGTAATCAATGAATAATTTTATTTTACTTTTTGTAAACAATCTAGTCATACGTGTATTATTTATTGTCAGTGATCGCATTTCTTATAATGGTAAGAATTTGTGCACCGTGGTCACTGTATCCTAAATCGTTTGTTTCAACTTCATATCGAGTAGTAGTTTTGTTAATTATAATTTGATCAATTGCCTTCATCGAAGTTTGTGTGATCCGTGTAGGTACATTAATTGTAATGTCTAAATTGAAGGAATTAATTAAATTGAGAAACTTTTCTTTCTCGCAAGATTCGACCAGAAAATCAATGTTAAAATCTCCGCATACAACAATGGATTCAAAAGAGCGATTGCTGACTTTGTTAAGTGTTATCTCCAGGTTTTCTATGAACAAAATATAATCTCCCGTACACTTTGTTGGAGGTCTGTAGATGCAAAATATTATCACTTTTAGTGAAGTAAGACGTACAACAGAAATTTCGAAAATATTTTCAATGGAATACACATTTAATTCCGCCAAGGGGATAGAATCAATATTACTTCTAGCGTAAATACAAGAACCCCTATACGTAGGACCTTTATGCGATTCTCTCTCTCTGCAATAAAAGCTTATAAAGTTTCAAACTATAAGTTTAATAAGTAATATAACTTTAAGTTATATTTTTAATAATTTTTATGTATAACTTTAAGTTATATTTTTAATAGAACTATAAGTAATATAACTTTGAAACTTTAAGTTTGGACTGTTCTTTACAAGAAAATTTCTGTCTTTAGTTTTCCCGAAATCGGATGAACCGTCAATGGCGCTGACAGGCGTCACAGGAACCTTACAACAACCATACATTACATACTCACAATGGCTGACATTACAATTTCTGAGCGAATAAATGGTATAGACTATCAGGTAAACGTACTCAGGAATTTTGAACGAACATTTATTGAAGCTTGTGAATATTATTCGAAGCAAGAACCATTAATATTACATTGAAATCGATTAAATCAGCTCATTTAAATGAAATCCCGGTATCCCCAAGAAATTAGTCATAAAATGGCAGAAAAGCATCGTTCCGTAGAATCTATACGTACACCCGACAACCTGAAGACAAAAAGAAACTTAACGCATCAGCTCAACAATTAAATAGAACTAAAAGGGTATCAAAATATCACATTTTTCTTCTTCTTCTCCTTCAGGTATATAGTCACTGCATGTTACGCCTCCGTTCCCATCCGGTCACACCATCTCTTCTTCGGATGGCAAGGATTTCTGCGTCCTTGTGGGCGGTACTTTAGAATTCTTTTCGGCAGGCGATTGTCTTGCATCCTTTCAATGTGCTGCATCCAGGAACTTCGGTAGTCATTAATTTTCTCTTAAGGTTTACATACACCAAGTTCTTTTCGATTTTCTAAATTCCTTTTCCTGTCCATCAGCTTATAACCACCTACTCATCTCAGAAATCTCATTTCAGCACTTTGTCGATGTAAACGCTGCAAGATAGCTTGACTAGAACTGTTTGGGAGAACAATAAAATGATGGATGGGTTGCTCGCAAAGCGTGGCTACCCACTTCCTAGCTTGCCACTAGGGAAAATGCTGAAAAACAATTATTCGAGAACTATTGGTTTATCTCATCGTAATAAATATAGCTGTGTATGCGCCAGGAGAGGGTAGGGCGGAAGAATCATACGATTTCTACAACAAATTACAAGATGTATTAGATTCCACGAATAAGAATGATTATATTCTAATTGCTGGAGATTATAATGCAAGATATGGACAACAACCTATCCCAAAACTAATTGGAACAAACGGAGAGCCGACATTGAACCAAAATGGGAAAATTCTAAGAGATTTGATTAATTTTAATGAACTAAGAATAGAGAATTCCTTTTTTAAACATAAAGAGATACATAAATATACTTGAGCAGCCAGAGGAAGCCACTCAATAATAGATCTCTTCGTAACCAACGGAAAGTTAGGTAAATGCTTTGAAAATGTAAGAGTTCTAAGGGGGAAAGATATAGGATCTCACCACTATCTTGTGCGAGGTTGGCCTAAAAACAAGATGGTTTAAAGGTAGTAAAAACAAATCAGATCAAAATAATTTAAGTTGGAAAAGTTATCTTTTGAAAGACCCTTCCATCGCAGGACTGTATCAAGAAAGAATAAAACAATATCTAAAATGCAACGACGAATCATAATATAGAAAATGAATGGTAATCTCAAAAATCTTATTGAAAAAGTAGCTGAGGAAATCCTAGGGAAAAAGAAGAAAAAAATAAAAAGGAAAGGACTCAGGCGCGGCTCGCCATTAAAGGCTGTAAGGCGGAGCCTCCCCTACAAAAATAATTATTAATTAAAAATCATACATTAACTAAAAACCAAGTCCTAATGAAAAACGTAGACAAAACTCTGTCAAAGAACACGTTCCCATGCTGTCCCTATAAATGAAAATCTAGTACTACCCCCGAATTAACTTCATGAACTGGCGGGAAAAACGACACGCCCTGCTTTCTGAAGTGCCGTTAGGTATGCACCACAGAGTAGTTTTTTGTATGGTACGAAAGTTAAGTGGTTGTCTGTTGTCTTGTTAGTGGCGAGGGTGAATTGTGCGTAAGTCATAGTGTGCTATTGTGTAGCTGCGTTTGCTTCATTTGTGGTGTTGGGTAGTTTTGTGGGTTTTATTGGTGTTGGTGTATTTGTTGCAAAGATGAATTCAGTGAACAATATACGTGGTAACAATTTGGATCTTCATTCGAGGTTACAGGTGAAAACCCTTGCAGAACGTTGCTTTTCTACTCTCAAAAGGGTGAAAACCTTCATTCGAAACACAATGAAAGAAGATCGACTGTATGCGTTAGCAATGTGTTCCATTGAAAAGGTGTTATTGTCATCACCGAACTTCAATGAGCTCGTTATAGACTACTTTGCAGAACAGAAAGAGAGGAGAGCTGACTTCATTTACAAGCAAATAAACTAAGGTAAGCCAAATATTATAAGTATGTAACGTTAACATAGTTGTGCTGCGGTGTACTACCCCCAGCAATTAAACAGTTGCAGCCTACCCCATTTAGAAAACCACGAGCCGCGACTGGAGAGGACTTTATATATGGAATGAAGACCTAAAAGAGGTAATAGCAGAGAAAAAGAAATTATACTTAAAATGGTTGGCCAACAAAGACTCGCAATCCTTATAACTCTATAAGATTCAATGCAGGAAAACAAAAACCCTCGTAAGAAACGCAAATAAAGAAAGCTAGGACAAATATATATATCGGATATTGAGAATGATATTCACGGGAGGCAAATAATGGCCTACAAAGCTATGAAACACCTGAATAAAGACGAAAAAGATGCTGCAAAATTACAGATTTTAGACGAAAACGAATGGATAAACTACTGTAAACACCTGTGGCATGTTGATGAAGAGGATGAAGAAGAAAAAAGAATATCTGACAGGCCAGTCCTCCATAATGCAGTGGATAAATTAGAATCTATTGAATTAGAAGAAGCACTAACAAATACTAAAAATAAGAAAACACCAGGACTCGATAATATCAATATGGAATTGCTTAAGTATCTTCCAGCTGAAGTAAAATCTAAATTGTTAGATCTATTTAACAATTGCTGGATACACAGCATAATACCAACGGAATAGAAGACAGCTCTAGTTATCCCTATATTTAAAAAAGGATTACGAACAGTATGCGAAAACTATAGAGGTATAAGTCTGCTGAATACAACTTACAAAGTGTATGCTAAAATAATTAATAATAGACTAAAGAATATAATGGAAGCAATAACTCTAGAAGAACAAACGGGATTCAGAAAAGGGAGATCGTGTACTGATAATACGAAGTAGGGTCAAAAAGTACCCGGAATTGGTTATTAAAAATTTATTAAAAATATTTATAACTTTCTTACATTATTTACCTTCAAAATACTCTCCTCCTGCATCTACACATTTATTCCACCGTTCATATAATTGTTGGAAACACTCTTGAAAGCCGTTTTTTGAAAGTTCCTTCAGCCGCTCCGTCGCATTTTCAATCACCTCTGACGAATCAACAAAACGATGTCCCTTCAATGCCATTTTTAACCTTGGAAACAGGTAGAAATCTGATGGTGCGAGATCGGGAGAATATGGAGGATGTTCCAGAGTGGTAACATTATTCTTGGCAAGGTATTATTTCACCATTAGGGATCGATGTGCTGGGGCATTGTCGTGCAACAAACACCAGTCATTCTCTGCCCATTTTTCAGGTCGTTTTCGTCGAATTGCATCTCGTAGCCGTTTTAAGATCTCTGTGTACAATTCTTTATTTACTGTTCTCCTTTCAGGAATAAATTCATAATGAATCACTCCACGGTAATCAAAAAACACCTCCAACATCACCTTACCCCGGCTTCTGTCCAAGCGAAATTTTTGTTTTCTTGGTGAAGTTTTTGACTTCCATTCAGCAGACTGCCGTTTTGTCTGAGGGTCGTAAAGAAAGCACCATGTCTCATCACCTGTAACAATTTTGCGCAGGAAGCTGTCATCTGCATCAGCCATTTCAATCAAGTCCCTGGACATGGTCACTCTCATTTCCTTTTGCTCAGGGGATAACATTTTTGGAACAATGTGCAAGCAAACACGATGCATGTTCAAGTCATTATGAAGAATGCTGTGAACACTCCCATGTGAAATACCAACTTCAGAGGCAATAGTATTGATGGTTGTTCGCCTGTCCGCACGCACAATTTGTCGAACGCGCTCAACATTGTCGTCTGTAGTGGAAGTGGAAGGCCGCCCAGTCCGAACGTCATCTTCAATTGTTGTGCGACCGTCGCGAAAACGCTTATGCCACTCGTAAACTGCTGTTTTCTTCATCGCAGAATTTCCGTATGCTTTTTTTAGCATCTCAAGAGTCTCCGAGGGTGATTTCTCCAGCAACACACAGAATTTAATATTGCCACGCTGCTCTAATGACGACATTGCACAATCCGACGAAAGAAAGAAACTACGATCTACAATATTAAACACCGAACGCACGGAACCAACTACAACTGCCTGCTAACCTCAAAAGCACATTCACTACCAGTTATGCCAACCTCACAAACAAAAATTTCCCTTTCAGCTAACAAATACTTGACTGTAAGCGACCATTCCGGGAACTTTTTGACCCTACCTCGTATGTTTATGTTCAAGCTATTAATTGAAAAGAGACGAGAGTTCAATCTACAAACATGTATGGTCTTCGTAGATTACGTAAAAGCCTTTGCTAACGTTCTGAGGGGAAAGTTATGGTCAATTATGGACAGAAGAGGCATACGAAAACAGCTAATTGAAGTTACTCGAAACATGTACAAAGATACCCAAATTAATGTAAGAACGAAATCAGGTAAAATCCTCAAAGAATTTATAAACAAAGGAGTGAGACAAGGGTGCTGTATGTCACCCACACTTTTTAATATTTATCTTGTCGATGCTATCAGAATATGGAAGCAGAAGATGAAGTTTTTAAATCTTACAGATAATTTTAATTGTAAAAATTTTATAATAACACTTCTGTTTGCGGATGATCAAGTTTTGATATCTGATAATGAAGACACTCTACAAAGAGCTCTGTATGAACTTCGGGTAATTGTAAAAGAATACAATTTAGAGATGTCTGTTCAAAAAACTAAGTCAACTGCATTCCAAGGGAAATATCCAGTTAGATGCAAGTTAGTGGTTAACAATCAAAACATCGAACAAGTAAGTTCATTCAAGTTCCTAGGTTGTGATCTGTCTTTCAAAGGAAAAATAGATGCTGATAAGAAAATTGAAAAATTTAACAGAATGTGTGGAACTATTAGAAGGACACTGAAAAGTAAAGGCAGGAATGATACACTCATGAAATTTTATAAAATCTTAGCAGTTCCTTGTGGGCTATATGGAAGTGAAATTTGGACTATGGACACAAAAATTAGAAGCAGGATTCAGACTGCCGAAATGAAGTTTTTAAGAGGTTGTATTGGTGTCACAAGGAAAGGCAGGATTCGTAATAAAGAGATACGCAACTACCTAGGAATTTATAATCTAAATGAAAAAATTGACGAATATAGGAAAGCATGGAGAGACCACATAGACAGAATGGAAACACACGAGAATGCCAAAACAGATTCTTAAATAAAAGCCAAGAGGAACATAAGAAAACCGAAGAGAAGATGGATGGACCAATAATGTGACGCAACAAAACGAAAGTTCTAATGCTTGAAGAAGAAGTAATAAATATTGATGATGGAAGGAATTTGTCAATTTTACCTTACTGTCAATGTTTCCTTAGACGAACAGAAGATTGTTTTTTATTATAATTCATGCGACATACCATTTCAGCTTGATATTGCCACTTACGCGCACTAGACACCCACTGCTACCACTAGTCAAAAATAATTTCTTCCATGCCACCCAGATGTGAATTATCACGCCTTTTTACTGACGAGGCGATCTTTTGTGTATACACCCGGCTGCAAGATTCTTCAACAATAACCTCCAACAATACGATCATAAAGCCGTTGTATTTCTTCGAAATCTCGACAATGAGAATGCTTATGTACGCCAAAACCTCTCAGCTGATGTCGCAATACCAATCCTACATAATTAAATTAATAGTTGGTAGCATATATACGTGCATCTTAACGGTGTTTTACTTGCGCGAGGAGAGTCGAGTAACCACTACCCTTTTAAATAACGCTATTCCATCCATGTAAAACTCGGACACTACCCTTTTAAATAACGCTATTCCATCGCGCTTTGATTTGGAGGACTTTTAAGTTTGAAATGTTGATACTTCACAGTGTCTCCGTTATCTGGCGCTGCTTACCGGGCTTCTGCGAAAACAGTTCAACTCTTCAACTTTTTTTGTCTTTCCAAAGAGTTTCCCGCGAAAGATGTTTTTGTCTTTCCCTCTGGAAGCAAAAGTGCCGTTTTAGGAGAAAAAATATTAAAGTCCGACGCGGGACGTTTAAAAATGCATGCTCTTTACTGTTAAATAGCGGCAAGGAATTCTTATAATGATAGGTTTCAAAGTACGGCGTCAAATTCGAATCAATTTTGGCCGCCGATGTGCTAACATAATTCCCGCCCGCGATGGGAATGGAACCGGACCCGTTGTGAAGGGCCGGCTCACTGTAAAAGATGCTGCAAATAGATTTAACACTGTTGCCAGCGCAGACCGAGATGAAACTCAAAAGGGGCAAACCGGTGCTCAAATAGGGGACGTCAACCAATGACGTAGCGTGCGTGACGCTGGCCAGTGCCTTGTTAAGCTAAATACGTATTAGCTTGCGTTCGAGGCATGAAATTGAAACCTTTCTTTCAAAACGCGTCTTCGCGATGTATGGCAGCGCGAAACCTTGCGATTCAAAAAGGATTCTGCTAACTGCGCTGCGCTTTGTAGACTGCAAGTTCTGGACGAGATGCCTAGTTAATAAGCGGAAGAGAAATCCCCAAGAGAAAGTATAAAATGTAAAAATTAAAAACCATCAAAGGTTAAGATATTAAAGAACAAAGATATGACTACAATGATTTGTACTGCTGCGCGACCGTTTTGAAACACTGCATGGAATTCAATTTCAAAGCGTGTCGTTCCGCCAATATAAAATAAAGATAGAACATAAAGACAACATATTCAGCACGACAAATGCAACAATCCAATCTCTCTCATTCGTATTTCTGCGTGCAAATCTTGACTTGTAACTTAAGACATTCGCGGGACGTGTCGGCGATACGAAGAGGAGTCAAAGAAATCGAACTAAAGACCTGTAGATAACACAAATGTAACTTAACACACGCGCGCGAGGCGTGTCGGCAATCCGAAGAAAAAGTAAAAAGAGTCAAATATTGAAAAACGAACGAAGAACCTGTAAATAACACAAAATAGTCGCACTTTGGTACATCAGGTTTAAAATATCAACGGTATATAAAAATCAGTTTGTTCCGCCGCAGCCGGGCGGGATATCAATATCCTTGGAGTACTTGCTGAGCATTAAAGCCAAAGCAAGCATGTCTTTTTTTCGTATACGATTTGCTGGAATGTCAAAAAAATAATATGATGAAATTCTCGAGGGCTCTTGACCTTCGTGTGTATGGATAAGTGAGTTTTGTCTTAATTAGGTACTGTCCACCACTCCCGTCCAACAAAACGGGTCGTCTAGCACATATTGTTTTCGTAGGTTGCCCAATTTTGACGTTCTTGAGGCTAGGTATATAAAGAACCCTACCTGCCAAGAACGATAAGCCTAATTTTCATTCAAATGAGAGGGAACTTCATTTTAATTCCGAGAGAGAAGAGTCGTAGACGCCCTTTGGGGGGGGAGCGGTGAGAATTAAATCGACACTCGAATTGAAATCGTATTTTGACTAAAAATTTGCTTGCTTTGCGAGCGGCAAATGAAAAGATCAAATAAACCAAGCATATACATGATTAGACGTGGGTGGCTCAGGAAGGCTTAGATCCCCGGGAGCGCCAGGTCCCGTGGCAATTCTGACGAATTCCCCTGGGGGAAACTATAATTACAGTTTCTTTGGTAAAATACATAATTTTTGTACTGGTCTTGGGGTCACGCCTGAGGCGGTTTTGACTTGCACTGTGCGAACCTGGCCCTCTGCGTCCGGCAGGCACTGAGAAACTACTCCAATTTTCCACAGCGGGGGCGGAGAATCTTCAATTAAAATGACTAGATCATGGTGGAAATAACAAGGTGTAGCGGTGCGCATGCCGCCGACTGTGGACCAATCATGTTATAACCCACCAACCGTGCGCCAAATTCAAATTATCTACGCAGGCGCGGACATTTTAAAATTATTTAAAATAACGATATTTGTTATTGTGTGCATGGTGGAAATAACTCGTACTAATAATATATGTACTCGTTTAATTTAGTGAAGACCTTCAATATTAGTTCATTGGTGATATTCATGAAATGCTCGCAGTTTAAATATTTCAGGTCTTGTATACAAAAAGTGTGAACAAATACAATGACCTGACCTAACCTACAATATTTGGCCACGTTATTATAATCACTTTTCTATTTAAACTTATGTTTTCTACTATTTGGGGGGATGTGTTCCACACGTTTGTCACTCACTATTTATGGGCGTTTTGAGACAATTTGTCCCTGAATAAGTACTGAAGAAATAATCTTGCTTCTTGCAATGTGCAACATTGTGTCACATTTACTTTTGAAAGAGTTGTATCTTCCAGTAAATCTAATTTGCCGTTTTTATGTAGTCAGGGAAAATATAATGGTGTACTTCCTTTTTTCTTTTTTTAAAGATTTGTCATGAGAGGAATCAATGGGCGGTATTGAGTTCGGTCTAACTTTCATATCGAAGATAACTAGAATAATAACAATAATTAATACCAAAATTACAAGACAATCAGCAGAAATATTAACTTATTTTGGTTAAAGAAATGTGATACGATTTCCTAAATGCCAAGTACAGAAGATGAATGACAGCTATTTTTTTGTTCGTGATTTTTGAGTTATTATAGGCTACTATATGTGGCCAGGTATAGTAAACACTCAATTTTACTTTTATTTCTATTTTTATAATTCCTCTACATAGTTTCAGATTTGCTTTGATGATTGGTAAGAACGCAAAAAGATGTGAATGACAACTATTGAATTTTAGTGGATAGGACTACTCTACGAAAATCTGTCATATACTTCATAGATTGGCAAGTTATTTAATAATATTAAATATAATTCTATGTTGATGCTATTTATTACTTTATAAAATTTTTGAAATGTTTCAAGTATCCGCAAAGAACATAGAGCAGAAAAAACATTGTAATAAGGCTTTACACCTGTTTCTAACCATTTTATCAAGGTGGAAATAACCACCATGCAATTTAATATATAATTCATGAACATATAGTATTTGTAATAATTACAATAAAAATTAGGAATCACTTAACAAGGACTCAAAGACCGTATTCAATTGGTGATATTCATGAATTTATTTGTTCACAAATTTTCAGAAATATTTCAACTGTCTAGAGAGAATTTATACAAATGTAATAATTAAATTAAAATTGGATATTTTTGAATGCTCAAGTAGACAAAATTTCACCTCATTTTAACTCTTATTTAAAGTGGTAAGACCAAAAAGGAAAGCAGACCTTAAAGGATTAATAGGAATGAATCAAATACAAATATTTATAACCATTCAAAAAAAATTTATTTTAAAAATTCACCATGTTACATTTACAAAAAACAAATCACATTTAAATATGTCAATGGCTGCTCAGAATGTATACAAAGAAACATCAAATATAAAAGAATCAAAAGTGGCTAAAAATGTAATACATCAAATCTGATAAAATATAGAAAACATATTGGTTTTAACTTTTACGTAAAGTACGTTATGAATGCAAATGAAAGTTAACCTTAATGGATCAAGAGGAATATAACAATTTACAAAAAACATTTTTATTTATACCTCAGAATTTCTCCGTAATGAAGACACAAGCTCCTTATATGCAAAGAGAGGTGTCCTCTCACTACAAGATAACAATAAAATTATGTATTCTATTATCATATCTTCTCTATTACTAAAGGTATTTAAAATTAAATTATTATGAATAATAATCACAAGTAGTTCAAGTGTATAATAAATAATACTATTCTCTTACCCAGACTTTTCACTTGATTTTCTTGCCAACATTAAGCATTTTGTTGGTACAGATCCAGCAACTAAACGTTTGTTCCCAGGCATCTGCAGTGAATTGTAGTTTTTAAAGCATACACTCTCAAAGTGCTGTTGGCACACTCTACCTGCAAAGTTTACATTACACTTTTTGAGTTCATTAATTACATACATACTATATTATACATTTTGTTAATTATTACACATGCACATAATAAATTTCAGTACATTAAAATACAAAGTTTTGAAAGTTTTTATAAGTTAAATTCATTTCTTTATTACTTGAAAATTGATGTATGGATTTCTTTTGTGTTTTAAGAGACAATACAATCAAATTATTGTATGGCTAAGATTTAGTAAAATAATTTAAACCAATAAAAATTTCCTGCAGTTTTTGTAACCGAAACAAAGTATGATATGTAAAATTTTTGGACATTTTTTACATGTTAGAACAATTTATACATGTTAATAATCTTCATTCTCTAAACCTGACCATTTACAATTAAATATTTCACATTTTCATTTCTTTCATCAACAATAACAATTTATCTCAAACACAAAATATAAAAGAATATACAGTCCCTGTCCAGATTATATTCACATATGTACATTCAATAAAGCTATTATAACCACAGAATATTCTATGAAGCTATTATATATTGAACTAAACTGAAGCCACTGGATTTAATTATTCAAAACGTTTTGAAATTTACCATGATCTGCTTTAAATGTTTCTTCATTCCTCCCACAAGCTTCCATCCACACCTTTCGTAATTGGGGCTCTTTTGGGAAGCGGAAATATGTATATTTCCCACCACCTATTGTCCCAGTCCTATTAGGACAATTTTTAACACAGCAGTTTGGCATCTTGAACTCCACATGAAAATAATTTACATTTTCTTAGTATAACACAACAAAATTTTGGTAATAAACAAGTGATTAAATATAAGGCATTATAGGAATGTGATGTATGCTTTTGTAATTATTAAAGCCAAGTCACATACAATACATAATTGTAATAACTTGCACCACAAATCCACAACATACCTTTCCCACGCCAACAAAACCACGATCTTCCACTGCTTTCGCACTGCCTTGCCAAACACGTCCTATCTCCTTCGCAAACGGAAAGCAAATGAACACGTACGCCAGCCGTTTTCGCTTCATCCGTGGGTTAAAACGTGATTGGCTGCTACTGCGCATCCTCCGGAGCGCGACACCTTGTTATTTCCACCATGGACTAGATCACCTTTCTTCAAATCTGGAGAAACAGACTTCCACTTCGTCCACGCTTGTAGTGAAGTAAGAGAAGTCGTGTAAGGGAAGTAGAGTAACCCCAGAACTTCCAAATAATGTTCAATTGTTTTTTTGAGTATTTTGAGGTTAGAATCAGAAATGTTTTGCACATTCAGAGATAAAAAGTGTTTCCTGTTTCTGTATATTTCAGCATCATCTCCCCCTGGAAACTTGATTCGAACGCGAGTACTATCTATGCAACCAATTCTCTTCGGAAATTTTGCGATAAGTTTTTGTTTCACAATTGTTAACTCTTCTTCCTCTGGAAAATATATGTATTGTTTCCTTCATTTTGCCAATGATGTTGTAACATTAGCAATTATTCGGCTGGCTGTGGATTTATGAACTCCTCCAAAGTCAGCAGCAACGGACACAAAACTTCCAGTAGCATAATACCGAAGAGTTACGAGGAACTTTTGTTCAGGAGTTGCAGAATGATTTCTTTAAAATATAAATTAAAAGAAATGGAAAAATAAGAATTTTCATTACTTAGAACTAATAAGTTTTAGAGTTGACAAGAAACCTGAAATTTCTCTCTCAGAAATTATTCACACCGGGAATTTTTGAATAAGAAGTTACATTTAAAAAGCTAAAAGTTGTACAATAGGAAAAGCAATCACAGAGCTCAGAAATGTCTTCCGGTATTCGAGGTGGCAACTCTCCCTAATGTATGGTATACTTACCATACATGAATGACGAATCTTCTCTAGTGTATGTTCTACGCATTTTTTGGATAGACGGAATCTTTAAAAAAATTCAATTTCCCTCCACATCTCGAAATGATTTGGATGAGGACGAAATATTTTCGGCTGTCTCAGAAACGCGTATTTGAAAACGAATTCTTCAAAATCCTCAACGTCGGTTAATCGTGCAATTTCCATATTATCTAGGTACTTCGAAATAAGTCATCACCAAGCTACTACTTGAAGGTTATGTTTCAAGGAGAATCGACAAAACTTAGTTCACACTAGGTTTAAAATCTCAAGATCGGCCGTTCAAATTCGGCTTCAGTTTAAACGGCGTTCAGTGCTGATCGTCAATTGTATAACCGGCCACTGGACATAAGCCGAGTTTAAACTCGGATTGTACAACTGGCCCTAAGGGTTCTTCTGTGTTGTTTTCGTTACCAGGTTCTGTCCATAAACGTTTAAAATAAGAGAGAAATTGGACATGTTTCACAACTCCAATATTTGCTGTATCTTTCACCTCTCTATTCAAATGTATGTTGTTTCAAAAACTTTATAGCTCACTAGCAGAACCCGGCTAACGTCCTGCTCTCTCTTTCTTCATTCTCTTTTTCCCTCATTCTCTCTCCCTCTTTTTTCTTTTCTCTTTCCTCCTCGCTTTTTCCCTCCCTTTTATCCCGACCTCTCTTTTTCCCCCTCTCTCTCTCTCTCTCTCTCTCTCTCTCTCTCTCTCTCTCTCTCTTTCAATTTCCCTCTTTCTCATTTCCCCTTTACTCTTCCCCCTTCTTTCTCTTTCCCCTCCTCTCTTTTTCCGCTTTCATCCTTTCCCCCTCTCTCTTTCTCCCTGCAATTTTCTCCTCTCTCTCTGATTTACCCTTTCTCTCTTTCCTCTTCTTTCTCTTTTCATATTCTATTTTCCCTGCACTCCTTTTCCACTTTCTCCCACTTTTTCCACTTTTCTTTTCCATCTCCATTTTGCCATCTATCTTTTCTCTCTTTTTCCCCTATCTTTTTTGCTTTCTATCTCTTTCCACTCCTTTTATCCCTCTCTCTTTTACCCTACACACTCTTTCCACGTGCTCTTTTTTCGCCTTTTTTCCTTTTCTCTTTTGAACTTTTTTTTCTCTCTCTCTTTTTCCCTCCCTCGTTTCCCCTAATCTCTCTCTTTTCGCCTCTCTTTTTCCTCTCTCTTCGCTCTCTATATTTTCTTCTTTCTCTTTCCTCCTCTCTTTTTTCCCTATCTTTGCCATCTTTTTACATGCATATTTCCCCTTTTCCTTCACTTTTTCCATCCCTCTCTCTTTTTCCCTCTATTTCGCTCCCCTTCTTTCTCCCTTCCCCTCTCTTTCCTTCCCTTCTCTCTCCATCTTGCATTGCTGGTTCCTCCTGGCCTCCTCGGCCTCGATCCCCGTCACACGGCAACGCCCAGCAATAAGGAAGCTGGGTTCCAACGAATGGGAATTGCATTTGACTGAAGCGCCATTTTGTGCTACAGCACCTTCTAGAGGAGTTACAAAAAATGAACAACATAAAAACCTCCATGAAAACACATAATGTGCCAACTTACATGGAGATCTGTCACACTGCCATCGCCCTATGCTTACTCTGTTATTCTACCGCACCGCTACTGGCCTCTGGCGGAATATGTCAGGTACCCTTCTCTTAGCGACAGGTGAAAAATAACTACCGTGGTGCATCTACCAGTACATTATTTAAATTATTTATTTTCCGCATTTGTGTTGTATTAATCTTTACAAAACTTTGCAAGGACACTGCGTCAAATCCTGAAGGAGAGCCTGTAAATATTTCGTATCTATTCATACACTCATTTTTGTGGAATCGATGTCGATTACATGTCGATGAATTCACTTTTATTAGTATAGAAGATTGTCTGGCGTTCGTGTATATCATGCTCCAGGTCAGCTATGTATCTGCCCCAGCTTTCTTGTTGTGCCTTCCTTGTAAGACTTTTTACGTAGTTTGATGCAATAGAATACTCTTTTGACACGAGAACTCTATCTCTTAGATATTTCAAATATGCCTTTCTCTTTGTACTCACAGCCTCCTGAATCTCCTTATTCCATATTCGTAGCCTTTTTCTTTTCATTTTTTGGTTAGAAGTACCAATTGCTTCCATTGCTGAAGTCTCTATCACTGTTTTAATACGGTTCCATTCTGCTTCGACATCTTGACTCGCAGGGTATTTTCGATTTATTTCATCTAGTCGCTGTTGGTATAATTGTTTTATGGAGTCTTCTTTAAGTAAATAGACTTTCCACTGCGTGTTGTCAGATGAAACCATATTTTTCTTCATTTTACACATATTTTGTAGAGTTTCAATTTACCAACCACACTAGCTTGGTAAACCTTTAGCGTTATCCAGGGGGCAACACGAGAAGGCGGTTCACCGAAGCAGTCATAAATATCTAAAACCTGAAAACAAGACTGCCTTGCCCCTCACATTTTTCAATTACGTAAAATACTTGTCCCCAACAGCTTAAACTAGTTACTCGCTTTGGAAAGCAACAAAAACTAGAGGTAAGAATAAAGAATGGCACAGACTTTCTCGTAGTAAAGTTTTGTTATATCCTTGGTGCGGTCTGGCAATAAGGTCCTGCCCCATTCTCTGGCCAGCTACCATCTATCGTCGGCATAAGTACATTTATTTGACTTACAAAAATATTAAAGAAGAGTAAAACCTCATCCTAAATAGAAATTTTCATTTAAAAAATGTTAAGCTATTTGGAGAAAATGGCGATTAAGCATTACTGTAAATGCGAAATTTGAAGATCTTTTTCACAGGAATCTATTGAGTTTTCGAAAAACTCCTTTTGAAGTAATTTGAAGAACTCCCACTCACAAATTCAATAATATATACAAATCTATTGAAATGAGAATATTAACGGCGTGAGTAATATTTTAAAAAATTACATTTGTGTAATAAAAAAAAATAATAAATAAAAAAAAAAGAAACACCAAAATCAACTTTACGTCATATAAAACAGTACAATAAGCACAAAACATTGGAAAAGTTTGGAGCCATTTTTGAAGAAAATGGCGTTTGAGCGTATCTGAAAATGCGGAATTTTGAGTTCATGTTCACAGCTTCATTATGCCATTTTCACTGCTGAGTTTTCGAGAAACTTTATTTGAAATTATTTAAAGTACCTATACCCTTAAATACAATAACGTAAAGAAATATACTAATACATTTTATAATTGTTGAAAAAACAAATTAAAAAATTAAAGAAAAAATATGGAGCCGTTTTTGAGAAAATCTTGTTTTTGTTATTTTTTTTAATTGCAAATATTTCACGCTCCATTGCACGAAAACTACTAAAGTTTTCGAAAAAGTCTACATGACCTTAACGAAAGAACTAATTATGGGCAACAAATTTCATTTGAAGGAAAAATCTGTCTTCAATTTTGTAGTTGTAGGAAGATACCGAAAAAAATTCAAACTTTTGCAATTTTCGAAAATACGGAGTTAACCGAGAAAATCGGACCTATGCAACCGTTATAAGTGGATTTTACTCTTCTTATAAGAAATTTAAAGAAAGAATTTAGAGCTGTTTTTGAGAAAATTTTCAAAATGTGCGGTGGACTTCAGGTAAAGTACCCTCAAATGTTAAAGAATGTTTTTCAAAATTTCAAAGCATCAACTAGAGTCAGATGGACAGGGGTTTCTTCAAATTGGAAAAGATCGTATGTGTGGTTTAGGCGCTAGTGTTCTCAGACGGACGGTCGAACGTTTTAAAAAAAAACACACTTTTTCGGTATCAGGGGACCCCAAAACGTGTATTTCCGTTGAAATCTCGAAATCGATTTTCCGCAGCATTATATAACTTTCTCTATACTACGTACATATATATTACTCCGTATGTAAACCAGAAGGTAACTAGTGGTGCTACAGAATGGCACCAACTTTCTCGTTCTAGTTAGTTTCCTAATATGTTTCGTCTGGTTTTCGGTTTTGTCCCCGCCTCTCCTCCCGGCTGGTACCTATCAGCATCAAAAACAGTTTGTCGCAATCTATTAATTTGTCGGTTCCCTAGTTGCAGAATATAATTTGTGGTGCTACAACACGTTTTGTGCTTAATTTATAACTCATGTAATTTTCGAAAATTAGAGAGTTCAACGAAAATGGTCCCTTTTTTAAGTGTCCTTTGCTATATCCCAGGGGAACATAAAAAGAAAATTTTGGAGCGGGTTTTGAGAAGAAAAATTAAATTCGCCTTTACTTCAAGTATCACTTCAAGAACTTTGAAGCAGGGAAAGTAATACGTAATTACTACAAACGATGCAAAAATGATGAACGCAAAATAAAGCTGCGAAATTTCAATTACTCTGCTCAACTACTTGCTTACGTAGTAGGAGTAATGGTAAAATGATACCAACGGATGCATATGAAAAAATCACTCGGTAAGAAATAAACTACGATGCCACATAAACCAGAACACGAATATGTATTATGACTGACACACACACTTATACGTAATATATTTTTCAATATTCCACAGATAATACCTCTTGTGTTTAGACTGTATCAACTCCTTGTTTAATAACAATGTTCTTGTCATGGTAACCGTTCTATCTGTAAAACACTGGCAAAATCTCTAGAGGAGCGAAAGCAGAAACATCACATTTGCGATAATATTTGCAATACATCGAGAAAATGTTATAAAACAAAATATTTAGAATTTTTCAGTTGATACGATGGTTAATTTTTGTTTTTCTGCAATATATACTTTTTATCCTATTTATAATTTAAAAACACCTACATTTTTCAGGGTTACTTTGATTTTGGGACCCCAAATATATTGGCCAAAATCAAGCTTTTGAAATATCGGAGAGAAATGAACACTTTTCCACTGTGAAGAATTTCGGCGAAACATTTTCCATAGTTTTTGAGAAAATTTCGTTCAAACATTTCAGAAAATTCGCCAATTAAGTTCACTTATACTCAACGATTATGGAGAACTTATGGAAATTTCAAAAAACCATCATTAGAGATACTTTGAAGCTCATGTGTTAAGAAACGCATCGAACAATGAAATACATCTGCAATATAAATTTTAACGATGGGAGAGACAAGTAAAAAAATTACATTTGTGTAATTTTTGAAAAAACAAAAGAATAAGAGTAACATGACGTTTTATGTCATCGTATAGGGTACGTTTAGCACATTCCCTATCCAAAATTTAAAGAAAAAATTGGAGCCGTTTTTGAGAAAATCTTGTTTTTGTTATTTTTGCGCGCAATATTCACCACCTTATTCGGCTATACCCTTTCCCATAAATATATCTTAATTTCTTTATGTGCCTTATTATATGAAGACTAAGGTGACCTTATTTTGAAATCATAAAAACGCGACATTTTAGTTTTATCACAAAAATAAAATGGACAAAAGAAAACTTTAAACACAGTTTTATCACAAATTTTTAGGTTTGAAAATTAAGATTAAATAAATGAATAAATACACAAATACATATAACTTTCATGATGTAGTAGCACTCAATTCACGCCAATCAAAGAACCACTTAGAAAGTAACATTATAAATAAAATAATTCCTAAAGTAAATAAATTCATAACTAAGCAGGTCAGTATTTTTCAATTAACATTGCATACTAAAACGCACAGAAACTCACGGAAACAGAAGTACCGGATTATTGAATTTATCCATAACGACATCGTTAGCGATAAAGCATATACAAGTTGAAATGACGCCAAAGTTACATTTTCTCTATTGAGAAACCACAACCGGCTCTCTAAGCATCCTTATTACGTAGCATAGTCCTGTCGCACTTAGTTTTTATAAACAAATGCGAAGCAAGCGGAATGTATTATGATAATTTAATATTATTGACGGCATTTAATGCTGACAAGTAATTGTGATAAAAAAGGGACATTTTAGCGTCCCTTTTTTCTGTCAAAACTAGTGGTGCTAAAACAGTACATACTTTCTCGCCTGTATTTTTACGCAAAATTACGCGAAAAGAACTCACATTTTTGGAAAAATTGTTCTTGGCCTTATTTCAAAATCTGTCTTGAACAGATTTCTTTAAGGGAAAAATCTATCTTCACAACTGTAGTTGTTGGAAGACGACGAAAAAATTTTGAACTTTCGCAATTATCGAAAAAGTAAGTGTTTAACGAAAATGAGACCTGCATCATTCTCTTAAACGTCCTTCACACTATCCAACAACAAAATTTAATCAAAAACGATGGAGCATTTGTAATGGCTTTGCACGTTCCCTCTACTCTATCTTTCCATAATTTCCATGATTCAGGGTTGCAATCTGTTCTCCTTTTGGAAGATATGTCCTCCTGTCCTCCCACCTTTTTTAAAATTTACATGAAATGTCTTCTTTTTTGTCCTTTTGAATTGAAAATAATACTGTCAAAATTTTAAAGTTATTTAAATCATAAAAGGGACTTCATGTCTCGAATATCTACATTTTTACTCAAATAAATGTTCAGCAAAATAGTTCCTAAGTCTTATTGTGATATAAATCTTATTTATGACTAGTGTTTGGTGAATAACGAAAGGGAGGATGGGGGCAAAGTTATCCAATCGAAAGCTTTTATCTTGAATGTCGTCACAACAGGGAAACGGGTTGTCTACTCTTGGCTATAACATGGCAAATTTTTGTACGAATTGGCCGCGTGTTATAGATGTCCTTGCTTTTGCTTAGTTGTTATCACTTTTATGAAGTATAGATCATGACGGCAACAGTTTACCTGTTTTTCTACAGAAAAGAGTGAATATCAAACAAAATGAGAAGTATGTGGCTGGTATATAAAGTAGGCAACAAAAGTATTTTGGATTTAGAACGTCATATTAATACTGCGAAGCACAAGCAAGGAGTTGTAAAAGAATGAGTGGTTGGTTGTACAAAGGTCAGTGCCCTTTTTTCTTCCAAATTTATCGCGTTGGATGAGAAAATAATCGCAGCAGAATAACCCAAGCATATTATACAGTGTATCATCACATGAGTTATAAATCTAATGACTACTGCTCTCAGTTATATGGGCAAATGTTTAACGATTCTGACATGCTGTGAAATTTCATTGCCAAAGAACAAAAACGCAACCTATAATAAATAATGTGATTGCTCCACATGCCACTGACATAGTTATTGAAGCTTTAAATGTTATACCTTATTTTAGTGTCAACGGATGGAAGCAACCATGTGTCACTTTTTTATTCCCTATATTAGTACAGAACTTTGTTTGGAAAAGTAATGGAATCCAAACTAAAGTCAATGAAATGAAGACGGTGCTCAATGAAACTCATGACACTATAAGCAATTTAATTTGTATTTCTCTAAGAAAATTTATTCTTACTTCCAAATGCATTCAGTGGCGACAATGCAAGTGTTATGTTTGGAGGATTGACAAGGAAACATGTAAGAAATGTTTATACATCTCTGAAAACTGAATTAGCCAATAATCATTTGATAGGTATTGGTTGTCCTGCCCATATCCTCAACAATTGTTTGCATAATGGGCGTGACTTATTAAAATATGACATTGAGATGACTCTAATAAACATTTACACATTCTTCTCAATATACACTGCGAGCACTGAGAATTTAGTCAATTTGTTGAAGTTTAACACAAAAAAAACACTTCAACACACCACAACAAGATGGTTAAGCCTCTTCCCAGCCATAGAGAGAATATTTATATAGAATATTTCCAGCCCTTAAGTCGTACTTCCATTCCCAGAAAGAGATACCACAAATGATTCTTAACTTTTCTAATGATGAACTGGCTGAATCATATTTCTTTTTGATTCACTCCTTGATGTCAGTATTTCAGAAAAAAGTTGAAGCCATAGAAAAGCAAGAAAACTCAGTTTTGGAAGTGAGGAGATTAATCAATTTTATTCAATCAAGTTTATTAAATTAAAAATTTATTCCTCTCACAATCAGAAAACGACTGTCTACTCTCAGAGAAGAAGGTTTATCTGAGAAGAATGATAAGTATATGGAAGATGTTTTACAACTTTACACTTCCTGTGCTACGTACCTAAAAGCATTGACTTTGCCTCTGGATGAGTTCGTTTGCTTTGAGTGGATGCTGATCGAGAAGAAGAAAGTCAACGACCTGAACTTTGAAATGATTCTACCCAGTCTGCATTACTTACAAGAGAGAGATGTCACCTGATGACTGCAAATTCTTTGACCAGTATCAATGCTTGAAAGCATTTCTATGGGAACAAAATGAATATTTTGAGCAGTTGGTGTATGCACAATGGGTGAATCTCTTTGAGAACATCACTCATTACACAGTTATTCTGAACTTTTAAAGATTTGTCTATTTTATTTTGCGATTTTCGGTTCAAATTGGAGTGTTGAAAACGTGTTTTCTTTAATAAATTCACAGTGGACTGATGACGGAAATAGACTTCTTATTGAGCCAGTAGAAGTCATTATTACTGTCAAGTACAATTTAAAGTATTTGAATTGTTTGCAATTTTATAAATAAATAAAACCACATTTGCTGAAGAAAATTTCATCAAGTAAGAAGTATAATTCAGACAACAAAAGTCAATAAGAATTTTTGATTGTATTTACTTGTATACCATTTAGCAATAAAGTTGGCTCTTTTTCAGCAGATCAAAGTCTAATACAATTTTTAAAGACTATTAATGGTTGGGAACTGTCAAGTTCATTGTTTATACATCGCGGACTATAAAAATGTAAAAATGCCCTCCTTTTTATTGAAATGTTCTCCTTTTTTTGGTAAAATGTCCTCCGCTGGGAAAAAACTTCTTGTAACCCTGCATGATCACGATACGTACCAATGATATTATGGTTTCAACTGGACAAAGTTATCGATGTCAATGCAAACAAGTTAGAAGAAAACTTTCTAAAGGCACGATAGAGTAAATCTGCCTCAATTAGACGAAAAGAGAAACGCGCTGTTCTTGTTGTGACAGAATTCGGTGATGGTTTGCGCTGTTACGAACTATACACAGGAAGAACATCTGGGGAAACATTAGAGAGAACATTTGGAGAACATATAGGAAACACTTAGGGGTCATTTGGGGGAACATTTTGGGAAGATTTCTGAGAGAACATTTTCATGAACGTTTTGGGGTTATCATTTAGGGAACATGAGTAAATGATTTTGTAGGTGGCCATCAACATATCACACAAACGTTAATATTATTGTATTCACCCACAAATCGTCATTGGCATATATTAATGTGGGTGCAGCATTATTGAAAAAATATTTCGACCAAATGTCAATGATTATGAATGTTAATTTCAACTAACAAAAAGCTTGACCATGAATAAATTTTTGGATGAAAAATTAATTTAAAACTGAACACTGATCAAATTACAATGATCAACAAAGGTCACTCTACAATCGGACCAGGTACAACCGTTGTTCGTGGACGCAGTATTCTCGCATCCATTAGAAACGTTACACTCACACTGTCAATTATTTGTATCATACCTCAGCTCTCACAAATAATTAATTTTTCTTTTAGCATGAATCTCTGTAAATTGATGCATTAATAAAAAATATCTCATAATTAAATCAAAAGATTTATTGAATAAAATTCCACTTAATTTCCTAATCGTAATAATAACAATAAAAATTGATAAAATGGAAAAACAGCTATGCATGAAATCAATTTCTTCTAGAAACTAAGAAGTTTCACTTTCACCGAGCAAAAGTCTCACGCATATTTTTAAATAAAGTGTCACTGCCAAAATGTTAGAGTGTTGCGTTGGGTGCTTGGACTGCAACAATTTTCATTACACACAGAATTTTGTGAAGTTAGATTAAACTTGCACCCTGATTTTCCCTGCCGATTACCATATCTGGCACAAAACCAACCAATCCCAATTTTTTCAGATAAATGCTCTCGCTACTAACCAAAGAAATTAAACCAAAAGCATTTAAATTAGCATCAGACTGATTAACCTTGTAAAGGGCAAATACAAACTATTTACGAAGACACTTCCACAAGCACATCATGTATACAATCTTTTTTTTTTCTTTTTTTCAGGAGTAATTGACGATGTTGGACTGGATGCCTGGAGTGGGCAGCGTCGTGGCGAGGGCCACGTGGTTGGACTGGGCTGTACTGGTGGGGGCCCTGGGCGCCCTCTTGTACACCTCCGTCAAGGTGGCACCCCCACTTTACGGAAAGTCAAAAACAACTAGCCTATAATTTTGTACTAATTATGTACTAATTTTGTACCAAAATTAAAAATTTTGTACTAAACTATAAACCACTAAAAAACGGCGTTCAAAAGTGGGGGTGCCAGCTTGACGTCAAGCTGGCACCCCCACTTTTCACAAATGAAAAATCAACTAGCCCATAATTATCTACTAATTATGTACTAATTTTGTACCACAATAAATAATTTTGTACTCGATTATAAACAATTAAAAAACGGGTTTCAAAAACCATCTTTGCACATACATTTCAGATTTTTTAGAACCCATTTCAAATCAGATCTCAAAGTTCAAATTTCTACTGTCGTTTGATACTATAGTAGTCTTCCCCGTGTAAAAGTTTCAAACTTTTATCTGGTCCCCTAACAGAGATATTAAAGGCAGAAAAAGGGAAACATTGCGTGCAGCTTAAAACAAAAGTGTCGGCAGTGACACTTTCCTTTATCACAAACTCAATATCAACTGTCTCATACATATCAACAAATTATGTTCTAATTCTGTATCACAATAAATAATTTTGTACTCGATTATAAACAATTAAAAAACGGGTTTCAAAAACCTTCTTTGTGCGTGCATTTCAGATTTTTTTCAAACACATTTGAAATCTGATCTCAAAGTTCAAATTTCTACTGTCGTTTGGTACTATAGCAGTCTTCCCCGTGTAAGAGTTTCAAACTTTTATCTGGTCCCCTAACAGAGATATTAAAGGCAGAAAAGGGGAAACATTGCGTGCAGCTTAAAAGAAAAGTGTCGATCATGACACTTTCCTTTATCACAAGTTCAATATCAACTATCTCATACATATCTACAAGTTATGTTCTAATTCTGTATCACAATAAATAATTTTGTACTCGATTATAAACAATTAAAAAACGGGTTTCAAAAACCTTCTTTGTGCGTGCATTTCAGATTTTTTTCAAACACATTTGAAATCTGATCTCAAATTTCAAATTTCTACTGTCGTTTGGTACTATAGTAGTCTTCACCGTGTAAAAGTTTCAAACTTTTCTCTGGTCCCTCAACAGAGATATTAAAGGCAGAAAGCGGGAAACATAGCGTGCAGCTTAAAACAAAAGTGTCGGCAGTGACACTTTCCTTTATCACAAACTCAATATCAACTATCTCACACATATCAACAAATTATGTTCTAATTCTGTACCACAATAAATAATTTTGTACTCGATTATAAACAATTAAAAAACGGGTTTCAAAAACCTTCTTTGTGCGTGCATTTCAGATTTTTTTCAAACACATTTGAAATCTGATCTCAAAGTTCAAATTTCTACTGTCGTTTGGTACTATAGCAGTCTTCCCCGTGTAAAAGTTTCAAACTTTTATCTGGTCCCCTAACAGAGATATTAAAGGCAGAAAGCGGGAAACATTGCGTGCAGCTTAAAACAAAAGTGTCGGCAGTGACACTTTCCTTTATCACAAACTCAATACCAACTATCTCACACATATCAACAAATTATGTTCTAATTTTGTACCACAATAAATAATTTTGTACTCGATTATAAACAATTAAAAAACGGGTTTCAAAAACCTTCTTTGTGCGTGGATTTCAGTTTTTTTTCAAACACATTTGAAATCTGATCTCAAAGTTCAAATTTCTACTGTCGTTTGGTACTATAGTAGTCTTCCCCGTGTAAAAGTTTCAAACTTTTCTCTTGTCCCTCAACAGAGATATTAAAGGCAGAAAGCGGGAAACATTGCGTGCAGCTTAAAAGAAAAGTGTCGATTATGACACTTTCCTTTATCACAAGCTCAATATCAACTATCTCATACATATCTACAAGTTATGCAAGAGCAGTGGTCCTGGGCTAGGCCTGGAAGTTGTCGCGGGGTTTCGCGGCTAAGGGAATAGAAAGGTTGCAAGAGATTTTTTCGTTTAGTAAATTTAACTTGTAAATTATTGTATAAATATATGTACATTTTTTATTTAGAATCAGTCGTCTGTGTTATTATTTCCCTGTGCGTCACACCCACATCCCTCGGACTCGCCGGGCACTCACCCACACCTCCATAAAGTTAGAATCGCAAAGTTTTTAAAAATTATTGAAACTAAAATCAAAATTTGTCGCTTTTTTGTCGCTAATTTGTTACGCAAAAAAAATAAATTTGTCGCTCTTCATTTGTCCCGGGTATTAAGATTCGGCCAACTTGATATCAAGTTAGCATCGCAAACTTAAGAAAACCAACGAATTACAGACACAAATAAAAAATAACACCATAGGAATTTCTCGCTTTTTTGTCGCTCCAGACTTTACAATACATACTTTACTTTACATAACTTTTTGATTCGTTATGGATGTGAAACATTAAGAAAACGTGAAAAATATGTTAATTTATGTCAAATTCAGTATTTAAAATGTGAATTTGACTGAAAAAAGCCAACATAAACGATCTATTGTATAAATGAATATATTCTGAAATTATTGCCTACGACATTTCCTCATAGTTTGGGAATATTAAGGAACGCCATGTTAGTATTTTCTAATTTTACCATGCCATCAAATTGTTCAACATCTTTTGTTCATCAACATAATGTAAACTGATTACCAGAAATAGCATAGATTGCTATAATCTTTCGAAATCAGGCTTTATTAACCAAAATCAAACGTATATAAGGGCTGCGTTTGTCATGTTATTAAGTATCATTACATATTAATACACACGTGTTTCTCTACTTTCAAGATGCGAGAACGTAAAAATGCAGTACACGATGGGATGGAGAAACGCCGCCTTTTGTCCATGGGATCCGCTGCCTCAATGAACAACACGAGGTTTTTCCAGAGCACAGTACTTGACGTCACCTGTGTTCATTCGCTCAGCCCTGAGGGCGGGGGGGGGGGGAGGGGTCGCTTCGTGCGCGACAGATAGCATTGCGGGATTAAAAGGGTTGCAGGATGCTGCAGGTAGAAAGCTCAATGAAAAGTCCTTTCTTACTTCCTTCTTACAAGGACAGCTTTTCCGTCAGCCAAAATTCCCAATCTTCACTCCTCTTTTCTTTACAATTTTGTTAGTAGATTTCATAAAATAATATCATTTTTGCTATTCTACTGTTAAATGTTTATTGTGATGACAAAAAGGTATGCCATGAAACACAAGAATCTGAATTTTCACTTACTCACAATTCTATTAGAAATGTTCATTGAATAAATGAATTGATAATGAAATTCAAATGTATTATTATTATTATTATTATTATTATTATTTATATATAAATATCTTTATAAGGTGGGGCTGCTAGTACATGTAAATATTGTATAAAAATAAATATAAAATATAGTACAGAAAACTAATATATAAATAAATAAAATATAATAATATAATACTATACATAAATAAAATACTCTTAAAATCAGAGATGATTCGTCTTTCGTTTCACTTTAGACAATCAAAGTGGATAAACAATCAACTAAAATCCAGTACTTACCTTTTATTCAATGAAACAGAAGTACTTATTTCAAAATCTTCTAATATAAATATTTACTTACTGTTAATCAAACCATCTTTTCCTTCCATAAGAACGCATGTTAACTGTTTCTATTTGTAGAGCCCTAATTTTTGGAATATAGATGCCGGAATATTGTTTCTTAGAGTTTAAAACTAAGTTATTTGCTGTCTTCCTAGTTTGCGAATTTGTATTTTCCAGATTTGGAAATCGGCAATTTTTGGGAAATTCACTGAGCCTAAATTCAGGAATAGAGCATTTTAAAGAGTAATTTACCTAAAATTAGTTAGAATATAGTTTGGGTGAGATTGGTTTCTAGGCGCTACTAGTTTTAGATGGCTATATTTTCTCTTTTTCTAATAATCATAGCAAATAATATCTCTTTTTCACTTAATAATTTCTTAAATATTCATCCTTAGCAAGCCCTGATGAGGGAACAATAAAGTTCCGAAACGTTGGCGAACTAAGAAACTTTTTTAATGAAATGACCAACAACCATGAACCATTCCTAGAATATACTTCCTTTATACTGCGTATGCAGTAGCGAGAAAATAAAAATTGTATGCATCAGTTTACAAAGCATTTTATTTTGATAAAAAGTTAATGAATAATTTCGTTCGCACTGTATCGTATTTGTGGTTGCATGACATGAGTTTTTTTGACACTGTACCTTTATTGTATTTGTGGTTGCATGACATGAGTTTTTTTGCTACTGTACCTTTATCTGGCATTACTCCTTTTTTATTTGCTTAGAATTAAGTAAAAAATATTTCGGTAGGAAATTAATACGTAATTAGTGCACTATTGTAGAGATTTTGTTAACATTTCCAAGTGGGGTCACTAGGTGTAAGTGAAATATCTTCTACTTTTGCACTTGTTTTTAATATTTCATAATGTAGTAATTTCCATCACGGTACAAAATAAGTACATTAATATGGCATTATTACAATTTAAAATTTTTAGCAATCGCAGTGTCAGGTTTACGTGAAGTTGCCTACCCCTACTTTTTCACGAGGTTTTTTCATTGTTTATAATGTAGTACAATTTTTTATTGCGGTAGGAAATTAGTACTTACAGTAATTGGTAAAAATATTATAGAATATTTGAGTTTGAATTTCAGAGAAGTGCGGGCACAAACTTGACAAATATTCCTGGCATTGAATTCTAAGTAACGAAAGAGGACTGGACGTTCCTATAGAGAAGAATAGACTTTCAAATAATGGAGACGCTCGTGCTTAGCAAATGGCAATTAAGGAATGTAAAATATATTAAGAGCTTCCAGGAAATTCC
Organism: Teleogryllus occipitalis; assembly: GCA_011170035.1. Taxonomy (NCBI): domain Eukaryota; kingdom Metazoa; phylum Arthropoda; class Insecta; order Orthoptera; family Gryllidae; genus Teleogryllus; species Teleogryllus occipitalis. The sequence continues at coordinate 2,500 of BLKR01004533.1, read as the reverse complement.
AAAACATGGGGGCGTCAGCCCACCCTCTCCCACTGTGACATTCTTGTGGGTTTTTTCGAGCCTTCCATCCGCCAGTGAGTTAATCTCCGGCAAGCCTTGTCTATATTCGCCAGGGCAGGTGTCGCTAAAGCTTTGTAAATGACTTCCGTTTCGAAAGGCCGAGCGTTAAGATTTACCTTTCAGATTCGAATTTGCAGTAATGCTACGTAATAATGAATTAAATGACTAAAAATTACTTCTAATTTGACGTTTGCTTTCAATTCGGCAATGGATTTTGGTATAATTAAATTTATTTACGGTCAGTAATGTTTAATTATTGGTCTACAATGTTCAATGTTCAATGATCTACAATGTGATAAAGGAAAGTGTCATGACCGGCACTTTTTTAAGCTGCACGCAATATTTCCCGTTTCCTGCCTTTAATATCTTTGTTGAAGGACCACATAAAAGTTTGAAACTTTTACACGGGGAAGACTACTATAGTACCAAACGACAGTAGAAATTTGAACTTTGAGATCTGATTTGAAATGGGTTTTAAAAAAATCTGAAATGCACGCACAAAGAAGGTTTTTGAAACCGGTTATTTAATTGTTTGTAATCGAGTACAAAATTATTTATTGTGATACAGAATTAGAACATAATTTGTTGATATGTGTGAGATAGTTAATATTGAGTTTGTGATAAGGGAAAGTGTTACTGTCGACACTTTTGTTTTAAGCTGCACGCAATGTTTCCCGCTTTCTGCCTTCAATATCTCTGTTAGGGGACCAGATAAAAGTTTGAAACTTTTACGCGGTGAAGACTACTATAGTACCAAACGACAGTAAAAATTGGGACTTTGAGATCTGATTTGAAATGGGTTTTTAACAAATCTGAAATGCACACACAAAGAAGGTTTTTGAAACCGGTTATTTAATTGTTTATAATCGAGTACAAAATATTTTGTGTGATACAGAATTAGAACATAATATTTTGATATGTGTGAGATAGTTAATATTGAGTTTGTGATAAGGGAAAGTGTTACTGTCGACACTTTAATTTTAAGCTGCACGCAATATTTCCCTTTATCTGACTTTAATCTCTGTTAGGGGACGAGATAAAAGTTTGAAACTTTTACACGGGGAAGACTACTATAGTACCAAACGACAGTAGAAATTTGAACTTTCAGATCTGATTTTAAATCGGTTTTAAAAAAATCTGAAATGCACACACAAAGAAGGTTTTTGAAACCGGTTATTTAATTGTTTATAATCGAGTACAAAATTATTTATTGTAATATAGAATTAGAACTTAATTTTTTGATATGTGTGAGATCGTTGATATTGAGTTTGTGATAAGGGAAAGTGTTACTGTCGACACTTTTCTTTTAAGCTGCACGCAATATTTCCCTTTATCTGCCTTTAATATCTCTGTTAGGGGACCAGATAAAAGTTTGAAACTTTTACACGGGGAAGACTACTATAGTACCAAACGACAGTAGAAATTTGAACTTTCAGATCTGATTTGAAATCGGTTTTAAAAAAATCTGAAATGCACACACAAAGAAGGTTTTTGAAACCGGTTATTTAATTGTTTATAATCGAGTACAAAATTATTTATTGTGATATAGAATTAGAACTTAATTTGTCGATATGCGTGAGATAGTTGATATTGAGTTTGTGGTAAAGGAAAGTGTCACTGCCGACATTTTTTTTAAGCTGCACGCAATGTTTCCCGCTTTCTGCCTTTAATATCTCTGTTAGGGGACCAGATAAAAGTTTGAAACTTTTACACGGTGAAGACTACTATAGTACCAAACGACAGTAGAAATTTAAACTTTGAGATCTGATTTAAAATGGGTTTTTAAAAAAATCTGAAATGCACGCACAAAGAAGGTTTTTGAAACCGGTTATTTAATTGTTTATAATCGAGTACAAAATTATTTATTGTGATACAGAATTAGAACATAATTTTTTGATATGTGTGAGATCGTTGATATTGAGTTTGTGATAAGGGAAAGTGTTACTGTCGACAGTTTTCTTTTAAGCTGCACGCAATATTTCCCTTTATCTGCCTTTAATATCTCTGTTAGGGGACCAGATAAAAGTTTGAAACGTTTACACGGTGAAGACTACTATAGTACCAAACGACAGTAAAAATTGGAACTTTGAGATCTGATTTGAAATGGGTTTTAAACAAATCTGAAATGCACACACAAAGAAGGTTTTTGAAACCGGTTATTTAATTGTTTATAATCGAGTACAAAATTATTTATTGTGGTACAAAATTAGTACATAATTAGTAGATAATTATGGGCTAGTTGATTTTTCATTTGTGAAAAGTGGGGGTGCCAGCTTGACGTCAAGCTGGCACCCCCACTTTTGAACGCCGTTTTTTAGTGGTTTATAGTTTAGTACAAAATTTTTAATTTTGGTACAAAATTAGTACATAATTAGTACAAAATTATAGGCTAGTTGTTTTTGAATTTCCATGAAGTGGGGGTGCCACCTTGACGGAGGTC
>BLKR01004532.1:0-105449 GCA_011170035.1 Teleogryllus occipitalis | reverse complement strand
ACAAACGGGCCACGGACCGCGCGCGATCTTTCCTACCTCTTCCTTGTATTATCCTGACCCCTTACACCCCCCCCACACACACACACTAACATGCACTACACTATCTCAGTCGGCGCGAGAGGCGTGAGAGATTTTTCAAAAAAATTACATTTGAGTAATTTAAAAAAACAAAAGAATACATCATAATTAATTTTATGAAATAATAAACAGTGCAGTTAACACTATCTATAAGAATAATTATAAGAAAAATTTGAAGCCTTTTGCGAAAATGGCGTTAAGGCATATCTGAAAATGCATTGTTATGAGCTCATTTTGACAGAATACTTCTGAGTTTTTGAGAAACTAAGCAAGACATCTTTCAAAGCACATGTAATCGTAAAAGCAATAATCTAAACTAATAACAGCTAAGGTAAATATTAACGTTGTTAATACCCTTTTGCAACTTTTGAAGAAACAAAAGAATAGAACAAAAACGCATTATTTCATCTCAGAGTATATTTAGCATTATTCCTACAAATGTTGAAAGAAATATTTTGGAGCGTTTTTTGATTGATCGATTGATTGTTAGTGATTCCGGGCGCGTCAGCTTCAATGGTCATTAGTCCCGTGCGTGTAGTGCGTGTTTTTGTTCGGGATGTGGCGGTGGCCTCTTGTTTTAGTTAACATGCCTCTGTTTTAGTTAATATTTTTATTCTCTTATTTTGTAAAAGCGTATCGGTTTTTCGTCTTCAGCGTAACGTTCACAAAGCATTTCATAAGCATATTAAAGTGAGAAGAAAATGTCTTAATCTCCAGTTTTGACATTTTGCGCGAAGACGACACTCAAAGGCACGAGAGAACGGCCCTGGCGAGCTCTTTTTTGGGAGTAATGGTCTAAATTGGTTCGTTTAGCCCTAATCGGCAGGATCGAGTGTTTATAAATCACGGCTTCTGAGAGGAATTTATCAGAGCCTATAAACGAGGCAATTTATTACCTGTTGGGGAGATTTGCAAACTTCATTACGGGCGAGATAAATCTTCTGGTCGGCGCTGCGCCGGGAACAAATCGTTGGGGGCGCTTGTTCCTCGCGGGCGATCGGGGCGAGGGCGGCGTGGGCGGCGAGGGCGGCGAGGGCGGCGAGGGCGGCGAGGGCGGCGAGGGCGGCGAGGGCGGCGAGGGCGGCGAGGGCGGCGAGGGCGGCGAGGGCGGCGAGGGCGGCGAGGGCGGCGAGGGCGGCGAGGGCGGCGAGGGCGGCGAGGGCGGCGAGGGCGGCGAGGGCGGCGAGGGCGAGGGCGGCGAGGGCGGCGAGGGCGGCGAGGGCGGCGAGGGCGGCGAGGGCGGCGAGGGCGGCGAGGGCGGCGAGGGCGGCGAGGGCGGCGAGGGCGGCGAGGGCGGCGAGGGCGGCGAGGGCGGCGAGGGCGGCGAGGGCGGCGAGGGCGGCGAGGGCGGCGAGGGCGGCGAGGGCGGCGAGGGCGGCGAGGGCGGCGAGGGCGGCGAGGGCGGCGAGGGCGGCGAGGGCGGCGAGCGGCGGCGAGGGCGGCGAGGGCGGCGAGGGCGGCGAGGGCGGCGAGGGCGGCGAGGGCGGCGAGGGCGGCGAGGGCGGCGAGGGCGGCGAGGGCGGCGAGGGCGGCGAGGGCGGCGAGGGCGGCGAGGGCGGCGAGGGCGGCGAGGGCGGGAATAAAATCATAAATCGATTATATAATATGCTCATTATGTTAAAAATAGCGAAAAATATCCCTTGCTGAGTTCTTTCAGATTCTACATGTACTACCATTGTTTCCATCTGAGAAGGGTTTTTTTAAACAGTTGATCGTCACCTGCGGAAAGATGATATCGAAACGTACACATGTAAACTTTTCAATTTTCGTCGCCTGTGAATGGTTAACAACCATATTATTAGAAAATGCTATTGGACAGATTGAAACTAATATCTCGTGAGTGGAACATTCTGAATGTGAGACATTCTGAATGAATTATAACCATTTTTATTTTACTTATTTTGGTTTTATTGCACATTTTACATACTTTACCTAATATTACATATTCCGTTACATTTCAATATTCATATACTTCGAAACACATCATCTCAGGCACGAGTTTGAAATATGTTTTTGGATTCATCTTTCTTACAAAGCAATTAATTCAATGTGGCGTCGCCGACACTGTAATCTGTTTTAAAAGTTTTTTCATGTGTTGAATATTTGTTTAATGCTTTATTTCTATCATGCCCAGGTTTGTTCAAACATGTTCTTACAGTATCTGGCATTGGACTTGCCCATGAATCGTAGGAGCAGTTATACACCCGTTCAAAAATTCCCTACATCAAATGACCTTGTATGTTACCTCCATATGGGACATGAAGTAGTAATAGTGCAATTTCAAAATTAATCGCCCTGAAAATACTTGCAGCCATAGATGATGCGAATAGTTAGAATTTAGTACAGCTACATGTTTACGCTATTTTGCTAACATGCACAGAAACGTACATAAAAGATCTCCAGTGAGCTGTTATTCGAACTCGTTCGAAATGATAGAATGAAACGACCAGGTGAACGGGAATCGTGACGTGAAAATCGTTGCGAACGGGTCCTTCGTCTCTCTGCCTTCTGGGTAGTTCTGCGTGGTGTTGAGATCAAATCCGTGTGCTTTATACGAAGTGGTTTACCTCAACCCGCACAAGGCAATTCCATGTTTTTTTTCTAGCGAGCTCCGCGTTGTCCGACAGTTGTTGGAAGCAACTTAGTATATCAAGCTCTCAGCTACCTCCAAAAGCTCAATTGCTATTTGGTTTCTACTGAGGTGCAACCCCATTTGAGCCAGAGACCGTGCCCGCCATGTCGTTCAGCAGCTGCAAGGGCATCACGTTTGGAAGGATGTACTTCGGCTACTGCTCACGTGCTAACTTCATTACGGTGACATAAACTTTTCTTATGTGTAGTATGCTTCAAGCAGCAAGTGGACACCTTTCGCCGGCTACATCACAAACTTGGTTTCAAGGTATCGTGAATGTTTTCAGGAGGAATATTTGTACATGTAGTATTCATGATATTTGGACATCACTGTACAATCTGTATTTGTGATTAGAACATCAAAGATTGGTCACCTGTTCTTAAGTTTATACGTTATACGGAAGGTGCAATACTAATAAATAGTTTTACATACAGGTTATCCACATCATTGGTGTTGAAAATTATAATTTTCATTTTAATAATTGCATATGTCTTGATGTATTAGAATGTTTATAGGAGGCTATTAACATATAATAAGGCTTTTGTAGTCAAATACTTTGCTCTCCCGTAGAAGAGGTTCGATTCGTCCTCGAGGAAGGCCATAGTGGCGTCTGAAATGTTGGCAACTGTGCCTAGGACGCGGCTGTGGATATTAACGGACTTCTAGTGAAGACCGGACGCCATGCATCGAGCATTTGCTTTTAGTGGTCGAGTCCTCAGAACCAGGAACCTGTTAGTGTACTGAAAACTCTCAAGTTGCACCTTGGAGGCAAGTGGTTTGCCCGAGATGGGCCATGGCGACAGGACGTAAACTGGTATAATGAAGATATCAAAAAATTGCTGCAATGGTGTCAAAAGTGTATGGCAAAAGAAACAGTGATTATATCGAGAATTAGTGTAGCAGAGTTATAGAATGAAAATAAAATAGTTTCACAAGTGTAATAACCCATTTGTATTTTTATAAAATATGGAAACTGATTTATTGAATGACACTCGTAGCTAGATCGAATTGATTCGCTGTTTGGAAGATAATTCGAACTGCAAGACGTTTTGATACGTAGTTTTCTTTGCTTGTTCCGTTCAATACGAGGTAAATGTTGAAGCCGTACCCTAATAAACAGATCACGGAAAGCACGCGATCTTTCCTTCCTCCTCCTTGTCCTATCCTCATCCCTTACACACACACACACACACACACACACACACTTATATGCACTACACTACTACACATGCCGGGGGACCAGTCTGGAGCTTAGAGCTTCTCTCGAATGAGGTGGCCCCCCTCTGGTGGAGATATCTGGAGTAGGGAAACTCTCACAAGCGAACGTGTAGATCGGAGTAAATTTTATTTTCCAGCAGCGAAGGAACACCTCCTCCTCCCGAGATATAAAATGCCCGCACTCACAGGAGCAGTGGCCTTAGAAATTGATTTGTCTGGTAACACGAAATAATCAATCTCAGTTGTGTACAGGGTGATGCAGACTTAGTGCTTCTTGCGTGGGAGTCAGGGCTCTTCGAGACCCTACCTAATGCTGTCGTAATAATATAGACATGGTTCCTTTCCCCCTTTATTCAAACAAGAGCCAAATCATATTTTGAATACAATGGAACGGAGTAGTTGCCAGCTGACTTGATTGCCGTAGATTTGCCTCAAATAGAGTTGATTAGAAGAAGCCTGTGAATGAAACTTCTTAGCAAACTTAAGAGCGAGAACGACCCCTCCTTCAGGCAGCGCTCCGTGCCCATCCATGCGCTCGGAGTGAGGGTGTCGGGGGCGGGGCGGGGCGGGGGCGGCGCTGGGTCTGGGCGGGGGCGGGGCGGGGGCGGCGCTGGGGCTGGGCGGGGGCGGGGCGGGGCGGGAGCGGCGCGGGGGCGGCGCCGGGGCGGGGCGGGGGCGGCGCCGGGGCGGGGAGGGGGCGGGGCGGGGCGGCGCGGGGCCGTCGCGGGGGCGGCGCGGAGGCGGCGCGGGGCGGCCGGGGCTGATGAGGCAAAAATGCTTCTGCTGCGCCGAGATTGATGGGCGGCGGCAAGAAGCGCCGACGGGTGCCCCCTCCCCTCCTCCCCTCCCCTTCTGCTCCACACGCGAGGGGAGGGGGCAACAGGTGACGGCCCGGCCTGGTGGAGCGCTGCAAACGTCTATTCTTCAGTTGCTCCAAAATATTATGATTCTTAGGTTCAAGAGGACGTCCCGCGTAATGGCTCAGGCCGTCAACTGCTGCTGTCCGAGTGGTCCTAGGGTTTCAGAGACGACGGTGCGCTATTTGGGACACTATCGTGTCTGCTAGGTCGGATTCATTCGCTGTCTGGAGGAGAATTCTAGCGGCCGGCTGCTCTGTTCGGTAGATATCCGTAGTTTATCCAATCAACACCAGGCGAATGCCGGAGCAGTACCCTAGCAAACGGGCCAGAGCCGGGCGCCATCTTTCCTTCTTCTCTTTTGAACTATCCTTATAAGCTTTGCTCATACTCATGGAGTGCGCTACCACATATGTCGGAAAGCCAGTAGGAAGCTAGCATGGACTGGAGTCCCGCTGGCGGAGATACCTGATGGGAAAACCCTACAAGCCACCGTGAAGGTCGGTGCCGAACCTCAATCGGCGCGAAATCACCGACACCATCACCTCCCAGGATATAAAATATATATGTTCCTAGCAGTTGACGCGTTCGGAAAACAAGTATTCATTCAATTGCCGTGGGAGCTAGCATGGTAGAGTCTATGTCCACACACACCCCGGATACTTCGAGACTGGTCTTCAGTTGCAGTCACCTTTGACTAAGTGAAATTGAGATGGGATGCATAGTATTTGATGTAGTGGAACCCAAGAGCATCAATCCATATTGCAGCCACCAGAATGCTTTCATTCTAGGGGGTGCGATTGCAACCGACAGCCAGTTCCCCAACAAAGAGACCTTGTGGTTTGAGTCTTGCAAGTGATGGAGCGAAATCACTGGTGGTCTCTACCAGTGATCTGCACCGACTCCTTCCCCACATTTATCTAGGCACAGTTTTAAAAGCGCTCACCATGTTTGGTTGATTGATTGATTTTTTCGTGTTTCCGGGCACGTCAACTGCTTTGGCCATTAGTCCCGTTAGTGTAGTGCATGTTTTTTCGGGAGATGGTGATTTTCCCCCGCTGAATAGCGAGATCCGGCGCCGACCTTCCGTCGGCTAGTGGGGTTTTCCCCTAACCAGGAGTCTCGCACCAGCGGGGCACCGCCCCAGCCGGGACAAGCTCTAAGCTCCCGACCGGTCTCCCAGAATATATGGTAGTGTAGTGCATGTTAGTGTAAGTGGGTGTGTAAGAGAAGAGGATAGGACAAGGAAGAGGAAGGAAATATAACACGCGGTCCGTATCCCGTTTGCTAGGATACTGCTCCGGCATTCGCCTGGTATTGATCGGAGAAACCACGGAAAACTACCGATCAGAGTAGCTGGCCGCTAGAATCCACCTCCAGACAGCGACCATACCATACCGTCCGCTTCCAGACAGCGACTGAATTCGACCTAGCTGACAAGCTAGTGTCGAAAATCCTGCTGCCGTCAGGACTCGAACCCAGGACCTTTCGGTCAGAGGCGCTGCAATGACATCAGTTGATGTACTGAGCTACCGCTCCCGGTGTCCCCCCCCCACGTTTGGAATGTGTAACTGTTTTACTCGTCTGGGGGAACTCAAGCATTTGTGGCCTCAACGCTGTGGGCGAACCTGTCACAAACCAACCCCACCGGCTTCTGGTTTTCTTCAGGTGATTGACTTCATTGTGATTGACTCTACATGTGATGCACGAGCCCGCATCACAACTGAATGCCCGCTTACCGGAGTGCCGATGGCTGGACAAGCAGATCAAGGAAGGTGTAGAAAGGCTCGGCGGCCTTCCTCGGGGCAACTTTCACTAAGGCTCTGGAGACGGGGATAAGAGGCGATAAACACTGTGGGACCCCACCCGGAGGATGGACGTATATATTCCCAATCGTTTGGGCAAACGAACATACGGGATAAGATTGAGATTGAAATACAATCCACATACAACAATATGTGATTTAGCGCTGGACAGAACTTCCAGTTGAAGCAATGATTGTATGAAGAATAAATGTGCTACCTCGACTAAAGTTTGACTTAGTAAGTTTTTAATATACCGTTTGGTAATAGTACAGCATGTTTCTTGGATTTTAGAACATTGATGCAACACTCTTTGCTTGGGTTATATTTTTAAGAAATTAAGGATGATAAAACAGCTCTGTTAATTAACTTTGTCTACATTATGTTAAGAATACTGTATGTCTCGGGCGTAAACCTGCAAAGAGGAAAATTGAACGTGTTCTGGAGAAATGATGACATCTATTAAAAGCTCAGGAAATTGATGGGTAAACGTTGTCTGAGAATGCCAGCTAGTCACAAATAGAACTCAAAGAAAATATTTTAAATAATTTCTTTACATCATATACATCTATGCGGATGATCGATTTTGATTGGTGGATTTATTGAGATGCATATATACGATTCAGTGGAGAATAGCTTTGAGAACAATCAAGTCTGAAAATGAGGGCAATAATGTTCGATACTTGTGTGTTTGCGTAGTAACGGTGATGCTAACGTAATTCGTGTTAAACAGTTAACGAGTCAAAACTTGCTCTTACAACTGCGAATGACCTGGCTGGTCCCTGAGCAATCATGCCTGCAATCAATGAGCAATCAATGTGTGCCTACGTGTGCCCCTGAGCAATCAATGTGTGCCTACGTGACTTACACCAGTGAAAGATAAGCTGCCTAATAATCGTAAAACCACAGCAGAAAAGTCTCATGAGTAACTGATATGAGATTGCCTTTCACATTCATTAGGGAAAAGTGGCAATTTGTAACATGCATTTCTAAAACGGTAAAGAAAAATGTTTTTAAAAGATTGCAACTACGTTGGAGTCATAACCAATATATAATAACGTTGCACTATAATTAAAATTTCATCTCACTTTAATATTTTGTGTAATACGTATTGCTGTTCCGCACAGTGAAGTGCAGTAACGACTCAAAATATTCTAGAACTAAGTGAGTGCCTGTACATTGGGTATAGATGTTACACTATTGACCTACTGTACTGCAGACTCTTTTGGTTCCCACCACCCATCAATAAATTTGCCGCTCGCGTTGTACTTCCCAACTCTGCGGCTAGCTTTGGGGGTGAATACAAATAGCCGTTCGTTGGGGAATTTGTTCTTACTGAAATGAATGTTGCCTGCAATGAGTCATAACTTAACGCTAACAAGAATACGTTAACTTACGTTAACATGACTAGCTTAAAGCAAAACTAAAGCAAGGTACGATAAGATAAAAACGGATTTTAAAGAGTTCTGTAAGTATAAACGAGTGATGCTACAAATTGCACAGACTTTCTCATAGTCTAGTTTTCTAATTTACTTGATGTGGACCGGCTTTACGGTCTTGTCCCATCCTCTTTTCAGCTGCAATCTATCGCCACCCAAAGTATATGTTTATTTTATTCTTCTCAATTGACCGTTTTCATAATAATAGAAACGAAATATTACTTCAAGAATATTATAGAAGAGTAACACCTCGTCATAAATGACGATTTTTATTCAAACATTTAGAGCCGTTATTAAGAAAATGACGTTTAAGCGTTACTGTAAATGCGAAATTTGAATCTCTTTTTCACAGACAATGTTTGAGTTTTCATAAAACATCATATAAAGTCATTTGAAATGCGCTGGTGCATATTAACGGTATGAGAGACATTTTAACACATTCAGTAATTTTTGCAAAAAAATAAAAGGATAAAGTAAAATGAATTTTATGTCATTTTTAACTTGCATTTAGCACTACACGTGAGAAAAAAACTGAAAAAAAAATTTGGAGCAAATTGTGAGAAAATAGCGTTTGACTGTTTCTGAAAATGCAGAATTTTGAGCTCATTTTAACACAAAACGCTTCATTTTCGAAGAACTTTATATGTCATATTTAAATCACATGCACGCATAAATACAATAATGTGAACAAATCGCCGCTAATGTAAATAATACCGTCGCGAGCGACAAGTCAAAAAATTCATTTTTGTAATTTTTGAAAAATTAAAAGGATAGAGAAATATAGTGTGTGTATCATCTTACAGAGTACATTTAACACTATCCCTATCAACAGAATTTTAAAATTTTGGAGCCATTTTTGAAAAAATATTGTTTTTGTAGTTTTTTAAAACTGCAACTATTGTGACTTTATTGAAAGTACTGAGTATGGAGAACAAATTTCGTTGTAAGGAAAAATCTCTATATTCAAATTGGTAGTTGTAGGAAGGCACCGAAAAAAATATTCCCAATTTTCGAAAATTTAGGGTTACAATGAAAATCGCATCCATTATAAATGTTTTTTTACTCTATTCTTTCAAGAAATTTAGAGAAAAAATTTGGAGTCATTTTCGAAAAAAAATTGAAAATGTCCCTAGGGCTTTTTGTAAAGTACCCCCTAAAATTTATGAATATTTTCCAAAATTGCAGAGCTTCTACCCAGGCCAGAACGGCTAAGGTATGTTCAGTTTGAAAAAACTTCTACGCATGGCTTAGGCGCTAAAGTTGTTAACATACATCAAACGGAATCGGACGGAAGGAGGTTTTGAAAATATCCACATTTCGATTACAGGGTTCTAAACACCGTGTATTTCCGTTGATAACTCGAAATCAATTTTCCGCAGCATTACACACAGACAGACTTTCTCGTAGTAAGTTTCTCTTATTTCCTTTGTGTGTGCTAACTTTACAGTTTGCCACCATCCTCTTGTCCTGCAATCTATTGCCGCCCAAAATATAGTTTTTTAAGTTTTATCAATTTTTCGTTTTCGTAATGGTAGATTTGAAATATTATTTTTAAATTATTAAAGAAGAGTAAAACCTCGTCCTATAATGGACATTTTCGTTGAAGAAGTTGGATCTTTTTTTAAGAAAAAATCGTTTGAGATCTGCTGTAAATATGAAATTTGAAGTTCTTTTTCACAGGAACATTTGTGATTTTGAAACATTTCATTGAAAGTCATTTAAATCACTTCTACTCACAAATTCAATAATGTATAAAAATTGATGGAAATGTGTGTATTAACGGCATGAGACATATTTAAAAAATTACATTTGTGTAATTTTTGAAAAAAACAACAACAAAAGAATGCACCAAAATGAACGGTATATTAAACAGTGCAATTAGGTATATCCATTATAAAAGTTTAAAGAAACAAGTTGGAGCCATTTTTGAGAAAATGGCGTTCGAGTGTTTCTGAAAATGCAGAACTTCGAGCTCATTTTAACGGAAAACTGTTGAATTTTCCAGAAAATTTATCTGACTTTATTTAATGCACATGTTCTTATAAGTACAATAACGTGAAAAATGCATTTAATATAAATATTACCGACGTGCGAGACAAATCAAAAAATTACATTTTTGAAACGTTTGAAAAAGTTAAAGAAGAGCAATGTGGCGTTATGTCATCGCGTAGGGTTTCTTTGGCACTAACTCTACCAAAAATTTAAAGAACACATTTGGAAAAGTTATTGAGAAAATCTCGTGTTTGTTATTTTTTTAAATTGCAAATATTTCACGGACAATTGCACGAAAACTACTAACATTTTCGAAAATATGTACGTAAGATTTATGAAAGAACTATTTCTGGACAACAAATTTCATTTGAAGGATAACTCTCTGTCTTCAATTTTGTACTTGGCGGAAGACGCAGAATAAAATTCAACTTTTTGACATTTTTGAAAATTCAGAGTTAACCGTGAAAATCTGACCTATGCCATCTTTATAAGTGTATTTATCTCTAATCCTACAAGACATTTAAAGAAAAAACTGTGTGTGTAAAGGGGAGAGGACAGGACAAGGAAGAGAAAGGAAAGATAGCGCGAGGTCCGTGGCCCGTTTGGCAGGGTACTGCTCCGGCATTCGCCTGGTGTTGATCGTAGAAACCACGGAAAACTCACGATCAGAGCAGCCGGCCGCTAGAATTCTCCTCCAGACAGCGACTGAATTCGACCTAGCTGAAAAGCTAGTGTCGAAAATCCTGCCGCCGTGGGGGGGAATGGGAACCTAGGACCTCCCGGTCAGAGGCGCTGCAGGGACATCAGTTGATGCACTGAGCTACCGCTCCCGGTGGCAAGAAGGAGAAAACTCAAAAGTACCTCTCGTCATGCTTCCGCCGGAAGTCCTTCGCTGCGCCCGAGTGGTTGCAGATCCTGGACGGCGCCGCCCCCGCATCAGTTGGAGTCACTCGCGAACATCATTGGCTTTGAGAACCGACGATTTCGGTCAGTAGCCGACACTCCCTAACACAACTTTTAAAATTTATTAAATGAAAAACAGGTTGGTTCTCGACTCAAAAATTTCGTGACTTATTAAAATGACGGAGACGGAAAAATACTCATGTTGTTAATGGGAAATAGTACTCATCTTTGGTTTCTCTGGTAGGAAATTAAAAAGAATCGATGGAAATTCTCTGAGAAAAATTTGAAATGATCTGAATGTATCAATAACTAATGAATCCATGGAATCTACACGCATTATATGAATGAATATAAAATAAAGAATTAGTAACATTTTAAAAATAAATAACTGTTTAACATGAGATGAAATGATCAATACAAAGTATTTGAAAAGTACAATTGTTAGTTTTTGTTTTGTTCGATAATATACGATCTGAAATTTGTTTTTTTTCATCTACCATCCTCTCGAATTTTTAGATGTCATTAATTCACTTCTCAACGAAGAAAATGAGGTCTCTCTATGACTATGCGAGAAATTAATCCCTTGCTCACGGCAGAGAGTCCCCCTGAAAAGTATTTTTTAATCAAGTTTAATTAGTTTTCCTTAAAAATTAGATTTTAAGAAGCGTACAAAAGTTAATTTAAGTTTCGTCAACACAGGAGATTCACAGGTGTCGGCGCGGAAGATGTTGGAGTTTCAAGTATCGAGGGGAAAAAGTGGTGCTAATTTTAAATTCTGATTGCCACTTAAGTGGGTTCACCTGGAAGTAAGAAAGACAAAATTGAAGCAATTTGTTCTTCGACCAGAGTGGAGAGGAATCACTATGGACAATCTCATCTTTTGGGTGGACGATGTTTTCAGATTCCTGGAGGAAGTTTTTTATGACAATATTTTAAAAAGAAGTGAATGGAAGGGTGCAAATGAAATGCAGTATTTTAAAATGTGCACTTTTAATTTACTACTAAAGGTTAACAAATACAAAACTGTAAAGTAATTTGTGACATGAACTAAGGTACAAGTAATACAGTGGGGATCAACCAGATGTGTTGTATTAAAATTATAAAGCTTACTGTTACATTTATTCATTTATGTGAGTGATTACTTGTACAAATGTTAAACCCTTTACACGATTGTTTATGACTAGATCAAAGGCCTTGTAAAGTTAATACTAGGTCTATACTAGGTCTATTCTCTAAATTTCTAGCAAATCGGGAGATGTTTTCGCCCTTGAGGGATCAAAGGGAGTTGCATTAAAGGCGCATGGTGGAGGAAAACAACTTTAAGGAGGACAAACTGCCGTAAAAAGACAAAAAGGCTCTAACGAATAAAACTCTAAACAAATGAGCTTCTCAGGGGGAAATAGTGTAAGTCAGTTGTTCTGAATTACAGAGGACATAACGTTTTGTGTTTCAGGTATTCATTGATCGTCCTTAAATAACTCAAATAAAAGCAGATATACATTAAAACATATTACATTTCTTGATGCATTATTTCTAATTACACATTTTGTATCAGACACATGTAAACACTGTCGTTAACGTAATATACACGTGTGGATTTGGTAAATTTTTTTACGTGACTTGTAGAGTAAATAAAGTTTGTCAGTTTGTACTTTACCTCATCTGAAATTTCTTCATATTAATATCATCTGGTATTGTGTGTTATATTGCATCATCAGTAAAACTCTACAGCAAATCGGTAGAATACTTACACTCAAGCTTGCATATCTTGCGTGTTTGTGGAATTGGATCGAGACAGTCGAGGCCGATTTACGTCTGCCAAGTTCCTGTGCCATTCGGGTGTCATTCTATGTTATTTGTAATACAAGATTCAAAGTGGTTAGATTTTGTAATCTTCGATTCCGTATAATGTTTCACTATATTGAATAACATAACCATCTCTTTTAGAACGCTTGAGGCACTGATTTATTAGCCAGTTGACGCTGACCTTTTCTATTGTAGTTTTTTCTAGCTGCATGAATTAATAGAGGCTTAGTTGATCGAAATAATATTTAATTTTCATTTGTTTGTCAATCAATAATACTTTAGAGCTTAATCCAAGAAAGCCAAATACCTTGACCTCAAAATAATTAGCGTTATAGAGACCTGCTACCGGGGAATATTCCGAAATAACTGCATTTAAGCTGAAACAAGATGATGTTGACACGAGCCACAACGTTTAAATCGGGATTGGCGGATTACTAGGTGAATGCTGCCTTAACAAAGAAGCCACTGACCGCGCGCGATCTTCCCTTTCTCATCCATGTTCCTTTCTCTTCTCTTACGCTCGCTCCTATGCAAACACACACACACACACACACACATGCACCACACTACCACACATGATTGGAGACCTGGCAAGAGCATAGAGCTCGATCCGGCCCCACACAAGGCATTGGCATTAGGACGATATCTGACGAGGGAAACCCCCGAGATGCCATTTCGGTCGGGGCCGGATCTCCTATTCCATCGGTGGAGATAACCCGCTTCCACGGCGTCATGCGAGCGAAGCAGTTGATGCGGCCGGAGACACTGCATTTCCACTCTCAGCCCCCGCGCGAAGGGGAGGAGGCTTTCGGCCCCGCCGCCTCGTGACGTCGCCGCATCCATATTTAGTGCGCGGCGCCCCCGGAAACTCGCCCCCGGGGAGCACTTGCGGCCGCGCGCACGCGGCAGCGGCGGCGGCTGCGGCGGGGGCGGCGGCAGCGGGGGCGGCGGGGGCGGCGCGGGGGCGGCGCGGGGGCGGCGCGGGGGCGGTGGGGCGGCGCGGCGGCGGGGCGGCGGGGCGGCGGGGCGGCGGGGCGGCGGGGCGGTGGGGCGGCGGGGCGGCGGGGCGGCGGGGCGGCGGGGCGGCGGGGCGGCGGGGCGGCGGGGGCGGCGGGGCGGCGGGGGCGGTAGGGGTGGTGGGGAGGCGGGGCGGCGGCGGCGGGGGCGGTGGGGGCGGCGGGGGCAGCGGCGGCAGCGTGGGCGGCGGCAGCGGGGGCGGGGGCCTGAATCGCGCTTCCGCCTGCGGCCGCACCGCATCCTGCGTGGCGAGAGTTGCTTAAGGAGGGCGCATGCGAGAGGGTTGCACATTCTTAGTTGCGGCGTCAATCCTGCCCTCAATATTTAGTGTTTTCGGATTTTGGTAAGGGTGGTACATTCCGGGAGGTGCTCGTATCATTCCTCGGTGGACCGGGAGCGGTAACTCAACTGATGTCACTGCAGCGCCTCTGACCGGGAGGTCCTAGGTTCCCACTCCCCACGGCGGCAGGATTTTCGACACTAGCTTTTCAGCTAGGTCGAATTCAGTCGCTGTCTGGAGGAGAATTCTAGCGGCCGGCTGCTCTGATCGGTAGTTTTCCCGTAGTTTCTCCGATCAACACCACGCAAATGCCGGAGCAGTACCCTAACAAATGGGCCACGGACCGCGCGCGATCTGTCCTTCCTCTTCCTTGTCCTGTCCTCTCCCTTTACACACACACTTACACTAACATGCACTACACTCCTACATATTTCGGAAGACCGGTCGGGAGCTTAGAGCTGGTCCCGGCTGGGGCGGTGCCCAGCTGTGGGGGAGTCATGGTTTGGAGGAAACCCCATTAGCCAACGGTAGGTCGGCGCCGGATCTCGCCATCCAGCGAGGGAAGATCACTGCCATCTCCCGAGGGGGTAAACATGCACTATACTTACTGGGCAAATGACCCAAGCTCTTGAAGCGCTAACTAACCAACTTCCTCGCTGGAACGTGAGATCCGGCGCCGAGCTACACGTCCGCTTTGCAAAGTTACCCCCAGTTTTCCCAGTAGTACATCGCCTCAGCCGTTGATTTTCCATTAAATTTGCATTGAGGATATTCCCTCTCTATCTTTGGTAATGACTTCTTGGTTCGTTGTATGCATCTGTTGTTTCCATTGTCTTTAACATAAATGAGACGGAAGGGTGTTGTCATATCTTCGACGCTCTTCCTCTGTTCGTTCTTCATTGCGCATTCTGCTGCTGAAGATGAGCCGTTTGCTTACGAACACCGAGCACTGTAAAGTTCTTTTTTACGACCACTATGGAGAATATTTCATTACGTCATTCTGTGAACCTCGAACGTCCTAAAAAGAAACCTTGCTTGTCTAAAGAGACGTTACGTCTTTTATCGTGTGCCAAATTCAAGTAACTGCGATTGTCAAATGAAAATAGTAAAGTACAATTGGGTGAAATCATCATCTCTCTTTGCTGTATTCGTGATGGATCCTTCACACAGTACGACTGCGATCATGAAAAATCTCTCTTGCAGTAGAGCGATAGGAAATGATCACTTTTTGCCAATGACCGTAAACTGAGCAATTTCATAGAACAGAATTACACAAGGAATATTGCACCTGATATATGGGCTACTTCGGGTGTCTAGCGTGTCATCTGACGAAAGCAAAGATTTTTCATGTATCTGGCAAATGTGTGTATGCAAACAATTATTTTCTCAAAAACGACCGTAAATTGTAGCAAACAACGGTAACGAAAGTGAAACTGCTACCATTATTGGGAAGTTCTCTCTATTTTCGAAATTGGAAACAAAAAAAAATTACATTGCAAAAGTGTAATCTTGATGATTGACACGTTTTTGTTAAATAAAATCAGTTTCTTTAGAAAGCCATAGTTTTTTTAATACACGAGTAGTATAGAGTGTTTAGTCAATTTTGGGAATTACAAATTTGAATTTTCCGCACTACCTCTGATAGAATCTTGTAGTATTATTTAACCTTGTAGGTATAACTTCTCTCTGTTGTTGGCGACATGGCTGGGATAGGGTGAGGATGCTTTATTTTCTTAACGTTATTGTTACAATGTCTCCATTTCACTGAAATACCACATTCAACCAGCCTAAATTAAAGTAGGGAAGTGTATGTATATATACAGGTGTCTAGAAACTATCTTTACAAACAAATCTACGATATCGGAATGAAGTTTTCCCTCAACAATGCGGAATCATGGGGCAAGTAATATGACGTAAAGATATTGCTCGTAATGGGTTTAGTTTCCGAAAACTTTAATGATCTTTGATATTTTTAAATGGAACTGTATATTTTTCTCATAAAGAGGAATACAATTATGTATCATTTGTTAATGCTTTGACAGTACATTGAATATAAAATAATACTTTTTGAGATGCGATTTTAAATTAAACCGACAAAATTTCTTTTAGTAACCCCTGCGACTGTCGTCGTTGGGAATGTGACCTTCGCTTCGCGGCGCCACCAGCCGTATCAGCCACAGCGCCGCGAAGGCCACCTCGCCCAAAGGAGACACTTGTAAGGGCTACTACAGGAATTCCCCCCCCCCTCGGGCTTTTATCCAGCCGACAGCCGGTTGCCCTTTACGTCCCGAAGGGACGCATATTCGACCATACACTAGACCAACACACTTGCGGGTTCCTCTGATCTGGGGTCAGCAGAACGCGAGGCCCTCCACGACAACACACAAAGTCAAGGGACAAACAGCCATGCCCAAGGCGGAACTCGAACCCGCGACCCTTCGGACCGAAGCGCTGAGTCGGTACTCGCTCTTAGCCACCTCGGCCATCCAGGTCGGCAGGAAATATTTTCTTTTGAATTAAAATCACATGTCAAAGAGTAAATTTTTATACTCAAATTTCTATCAAAATATTAAAATGTGATATCATTGGATTCATCTTTTTAATATCTATCCATTGCTGGTGAGAAAAATATACGGTTCCATTTAAAAAATCAAAGATGATTAAATTTCTCAAAAACTAAAAATATTACGAGCAATATCTGAACGGCATCTGTCTGAAATGGCACGTAGCGATGTGAGTGTCGTCCCTTGGAAATGAATTTCCATGTAAATACATGTTTTTACAGGAACTAGATACCTGCATTCAAAAATATTTTTAAGAATTTATAAGACAGTCTGAATGAATTAGAACTATTTTTATTTTACATATTTTTACATATTTGGATATAATTATATTTTTTACATATTTTATCTTTTACTACATATTTGTTTTTCATTTTAACTTATTTATACATTATACGTCGAATACATTTCCGATACGCGTTTGCAATGTATGTTACGGAATCATCTTTCTTACAAATCAAATGAAATGCTGCTGCGCTTATTTGACCCACATCTTTGCCGAGATTCTTCGACTCCTCTCCCCATATCTTCGCCATGATTACATCCCCTCCCCCGCGCTTGCTGCGTACTCTGTATCAAAGAAGACTTCGCGATGAGCGGATTTTCGAGAACAAAAGTAATAGGAGTAGGATAATGAATCACGGGATCGGTCAATTAATGAATTACATTAGTTTGCCAACGTTTCGGAATATTTAATTCCTTCATCAGGGCTAACAAAAACAAACACAATCACAATAAATAAGGACAAACTCTTCTGAACAACAACATAAAAAAACATGAATGAACATACATGTAGAAAAATAATTACACAGATAACTAAATAAATAAATACATTATATACTGTATATCTAAGTCAAGGTCATGTAAAAGGTACACACCTTACTAATACATTGGTCAAACATAATGTTCCTCCACAGCACAACTCCAATACAGAGTTGCTGAAGCACACACGTCCATAGCAAGTCCGACCATGACCACGGCCCGAAAGAAAGTGAATGAAAACTTGCTATGGACGTGTGTGCTTCAGCAATATATAATCGCTCCAAAAACAACTTCTATTGTAGCGCTTCTAGTTTTTATTATGCGTAGTTGTTTCCAATATTGAGTGAAATAGGGGCAATACACGTAAGCAACGTTTTCTTAGAAAGTGCGGCTTTGAATTTGTAATTTGCGTGTTGCGCAGTGTAACTCGGTTAATAACGCGTAACGTGTTCTGTTTAGCAGCGCGCCGCGGCGGTGGCGGCGGCGGAGGAAGCGGCGAGCGATGAACTAGAGTTCCGGCAGAGAGCACATCGACTGCGGGCGAACCGCAGCACAGAAGCGAGTCTTCGCCTGGGGTAAATAGCGCCAGGAAGCGACACGGCGGTCGGTATACTAATTAAGTCGAGAGAGCGAGTGCCGGGATCATTGTTTACCGAGTCGAAATATACTCTGGTCTCGAGATTCTGTCGGAGTGTTGAAGATCTGTGCTGTACCACAGGGGCATCTGGCTATGACGACTGTGCTATCTGGCTCCTTGGTATATGGTAAAACCACTTGTTTGGGGGATTTTGTAAACACAAATGAACTCTTATTTGTTATTTCTTCTTATTTCAGATTCTATTATCATTTAATTATCTGAAATTGAGAAGCCTGGAAACATTCAAATTTCTTAAACTTTGTACTACATCTTTAATTTTGAAGCTATAGTTTTTCTTCGAGCAAAGGATATTAGATCTTCAAATAATTATATTCCACTTTTTTAAAATAAAATTGTAGTTTTCATATAATTTCGAGTTGAGATGTGCTTGTTCATGGGAAAAATACAAATTCATTAGCAACCAATAAACAAAATCACGTTTGAGCTATCGAAATGACTCAGTCTGTTGAGTCTGTTGTTATTACCTGCAACTCACGAATTTCAGTCCGAACATGATAAAACCTTTGTTTTTATTTACTTTAAAACTGTATCTAAGAATAAAGTTTAATATACCCATTTCAATGGCATAGTATTACATCTCCTTCCATTAACATTTTTTAAAATTAAAACCGCTGATTTTTTCCAGTAGTGTCTAACGTGTTCGATGCCAAACCGGAGCAAAGCAGTTACGAAGGTAGACAATACAATTAACATTAGTTCGTTAGTTAGTTAATGCCATATTTTACTTGGCGAGACTCGGGTCATCAGGCCCGCTCTTCCGTCTAACAACGCAAATTTTGCTACGCTCCTTCCACCACCTAGTGGAGAAAGGAGATACTATCTTTGACGACGAAGCAGGCGGATCTCAATTTTGCTCAGAGGCTTCTTTTAGGCTTTAGAACCTTTTACATGCAGTAAATCTACTACATGGGACAGCCGGCTTTACTTCCCCTCCGAAGGAAGGCGTACGATGTATTTTTTCGCCATTAAAAATCCACGGCTTCGATGCGGCTGAACCGCAAACTCGGGTACAATAGTCCGGTACGCTGACCGTTATACCAGCGAATGCGCAATCATTACACCCTGTGTTTCGTATAAGGGCACCTCAATGCTGCATTATTTTGTTTCTCAGCCTTTGGCATCTAACCGAGCTGGAATCGACTACTTCTCCGCACGATGGCAGAAGCAGCAAGGGGAGTCCCAGCGTTGACCACACACATGGTCGGCTGGCTCGTCATATTCTAAGAATTCTTGCTTGTTACGGTAGGCAGCCTCTGCATGCCACATAAACTTTTGTATTGTCTTTCAGCAATTTTAAGATATATTTTAGTCAGTTTGGGCATTTGCACTGGCTTTGTACAAGTCATTTTACAGCGCATTTTAGTTGGGCGGTAATGGACAAGTGCATGAATTGTTATCAATTTCGTAAAACGCATAATCAGTTACGAACTGTACGTGTTTACCGAGGTATGACCCAAAAATCTACGTCGCGCTATAACTGCAGTGTCTCGTGTGTGAGCAGAAACTTTCATATACGCTTAAGTGCAGGATCTGCTATCAGTTCGAATTCTGTGAGGGCAAACTACCAATCGGCAAGTCTACAGGTAACAACGCCTCAAATCTCAATACTTACTAACAGTGTATGTGTCTACAAAAGTTGGCGCATTTGATTTGAAAAAATGTTATTTTCTTCTAATAATATTCGTGCGTGTGAATATTGTATGAAGGATTGCGTGACTCACATCCCTTTCCCCAGCTCACTGAGCTCCCTTCGGCTTCCGGTCAGTGTATAAAATACCTCCTTACTATAAAGCCCACTTTCTATTCATTAACGCATTAAGCCAAAACAAAAACACGTTACTTTAAAACTGACAGGTAGTTTGGAAGTACCAATATTATAGTATTGCATAACCATTAGCATTAATAAGAGAACGTATTTACTGATGTAGTACTACTAGTTATTTGTTACTTTATATATTATGTTATAATGCATGAAATGAGTTATTGCATGATACTTGAATTTATTGAAAATGTAGTTTCCTTCAAATTATTTTTCATATTTTTTAATTCATTATAGAAAAAACGAAATTTGATAATGGTAGGAAATGGTGTGGAGTTCAGGACATTTGTATCATCTAAATGAAATTGAGGCGTTGATTTATCGTATAAGTTTATTTTAGCATAAAGCTTTTTCGGCCGCATTGCGACTATCTTCAGTGCGATTCTGAGGCGGCTGTGGGCCTCGGTACAAACAAGACAGCTGTCTGCAGATGGCCGCTAACAACTTGTAACAAGTATTGTACCGCAGCTTCTGGGTCAATGACCTCCATCTTCATCAGGTTTTTCGTCCAGTTTCCTTGATTCTTTGAGCAAATGCTGCTCCTTGTTTTGCTTTTGGACATAAATGTAACTTCATTATCTTTGCACGTCTTCTCGAATTCAGTGGGAAATATGTGTATTTAAATCGTCGTTCTCCATGTTGTCGCAGGAGGAAGTATTATTCCTTCAAAAAGGGCATGATCAGGGATAAGAGTCCAAATTTATAGCTGATTTACCCTTGGTAATATATTTTATTACATCAGAGCGAATATTTTTGTTAACAACCCTTGCAAAAAACGCTCATTTCTGTCTGTATTCAAAATTCAACTAGCATATGGCTTAGGGTAGGGATCAAAGAATTATGAAAACGTGCACAGAATTAAATTCTCCCCGTAGCACGTATAAGTTTTTAGCTGTTTTTGACGTAAAATAAAAATAAATAAACATCGGAATTAGCGGTCATTGCTGCTTGTTGGAACGCCGCACTGATAACAGAAGGCGATAATGGCTACTGCCTTTCATTCCCGGTAATATAGACTAATACTTTTATATATAGGTAGAATATTACAATACCATAGTGTTTAACAATTACTATTACATATTTGTCGGGTTCAAACCCGGTCAAAGTCGAGGGATTTTTGAGGTGCCAAAAATTTAGGAATGCATGCGGACGCTGGTCGGCATGTAAAACAGATCCCAGGAAAGGCACTTTGCTGATCCTGGCCAAATTAAGTCCTCTAGCAACTTAGCACCAATCAGTGTTTTAATTTGGATTACCTGATAAGGTTGCGGATATTGTATCTAGGCTGGCGCTGTCTGGTATTCAAATCAAATGCCAAAATGGGAGCACTAGCGCCCCTTGGGAAAGCGATGAGCAAGTAGCCAAGGTATAATTGTCCAGAACAATCTCACAAGGTGGCGCGGCTAGGGGCTCTGAATAGTAGACCACCAACAAATAATGTGTGATAGTAAAAGACGAAGATATTTTTCGATCTATTTGTATTTGTTTCCAACGCTTTTAGTATCACATTATTTATTAATTTTTAATTATTTTACTTTCTCTTTTTTAGCATACTGCTTACGAAGAATATTGTAAGGCTAAAAAAATCATTCCTTATGTTCGTGAGTACTCTGCATACATTATAAAATGAATTCAATGCCAGAAATATATTTACATTTAAAGTTTTGAATAAAAAATCTATTGCTTGAAACTATTTAATTTACATTATTAATGACGAGAAAGTACATGTGTTTTAGCGCCAACAGTTATTCTTTAATTTGGTAATTTGGTTCTTCTGAATTTCTTCGACTTGAGTTGTGTGTGTGTGCGGGGCGGAGGCCTCTAGTTTCATGAGCCTCGTAGCACTATAATTTCATGTTTTTGACATTCAATGTTCCCTATTTCATAGACAGCCAAATGACTTTGAGATTCTTTTAATGTGCCTGAAGAAGGACAGAAAAGTCTCCGA
Source organism: Teleogryllus occipitalis (assembly GCA_011170035.1). NCBI lineage: Eukaryota > Metazoa > Arthropoda > Insecta > Orthoptera > Gryllidae > Teleogryllus > Teleogryllus occipitalis. Next base: position 83,677 of record BLKR01004532.1, on the reverse strand, counting down.
TATCATCTGCATTTTATGACGATTTCACGGGTCTGATTTAGATGAAATTGAATCACATAAATATTTGTCTAAATTTTCAATACTGTTAAATAGAAAACATTAAAAAATATGTGTATGAAATATTTCTGTACGCGTCGATCCATTAACTTATTTTAAAGTAAAGAACGATGCCTCCATTGAAATCATTTCACATACTTACACATCCACCGTTGGCTGTCCAGTGGCTGGGCCGGCCAAAAGAAAACTGTGCCGCCGGAGGGACGCTCGTTATGGAACTTGAACACGCACGCAAATACAGGGTCGCAGCAGTAATTGCCATCGTCCCCGTGCTGGTTGGGAGAGCCTCTCTTTATGTTTGCCGCAAACACACAGCGAAAATAAGCGAAAAGTGTTGTCCAAGCATTTGCATGGCTGCGAGACCTCCTCTTCACGCGATTCATCAAGTCCGCGAGGAAGTGTGTGTTTTTGCATTGCAGAGGCAGGCCATAGAATATTCATGTCAATGCGTTCCACACGCAATATTTGAATGAAGCAATATTTGAATGAATTTTCAGTTCGGTAAAATTTTAAAAATTTAACGAATAGCTTTTATGAAAATAATTAGAATTTGAAGACCTCAGTGAAATAGAGGATGTAATAGAATTTCGGTAATTAAATAAAACTAAGCCAAAATTATAGTAATTCAAACTAGTGGTGCTACAGAATGGTACAGACTTTCTCGTACTAGTTAGTTTTCTAGTTTCTTTGGTAATATCTAGCTTTTCAGTCTTGCCCCATCTTCTTGCCCGATGATGCCGCATTTTTTAAAATATTTTCTCTATTTTTCTGTTTTCTAATAATAGAACCGAAATTTTACTTTATGAATATTGAAGAAGAGTAAACTCTCATTCTATATGGAAATTTTCGTTGAAAAATTTGGAGCCGTTTTAAAGAAAATGTCGTTTAGGCGTTACTGCAAATGCGAAATTTGAAACCTTCCTTCACAGAAAACTTTTGAGTTTACAAGACACTTCTTTAAAAGTCATTAGCATGTGAAGCACTTCTCGCAAATGCAATAATGAACTAAACTGCTGGAACTGTGCATTTTAACTGCGAGAGATATGGGCAATCAGACGGGCGGCTGGATGTTTTGAAAAAATCACTATTTCGTTATCAGGTGTCCACAACATGTGTATTTTTATTGAAATTTCTTAATCGATTTTCTGCAGCATTACATAACTTTATCTACGTATATAATTCTATAACTACTGTGTATATTACTTCGTATATACGTACGTATTCTAGAAAGTGGTTACTGGTAGTTTGTGGTGCTGCAGGATGGCACATAATGTCTCGTACTCGTCAATTTTCTAATTTCTTTAGTCTGGACTGGTTTTTCGGTTTTGCGTCATTCTCTTTCCAGCTGATATCTATCGCCCTCAATTTACATTTTTTCACGTTTTCACTTTTTTCTTCTGTATGTGGAAAAAAATTGAAAAAAAATCGAGCGGTTTTTGAGAAAATAACTCGTTATTACAAAGTGCATTATTTTTATGCCAAAATTACGCGAAACTACTCGTCTTGTCAAAATACTGAACATTACATTTTTTAAGGAATTCGTTTTTTGAATCAATCTTACGGCAAAATTACTGTATTCAATTTTGTAGTTTTGAAATATTAACTTGCTGCAATTTTCTAAAATTCGGAGAGTTCGCCGAAAACGGGACCAGCACCATTTTTACCGTCTCTTGGTACATAGGAGGTGAAAATTAGAATATTATATAAAAACATTCGTAAACTAAATTTCAACGTCCTGAGAGATGTATCAAACACGCACTTCGGTGTACAAGTATTGTATTTATAATCACAAGAAAGTTTGAGATTGGCAATGGTACCTTGCTATTTAGTCTATTCTTACAAAAAGGTTAAAGAACAAAATTTAGAGCCATTTTTGGGAAATTTCTCGGTTTTAAAATTGCTTTTATTTCATAGAAAATATCTAGTTTCATATATAGTTTTGGAAAACGAAGTTCATGCAGAAGACAAATGTCTATTTCCTGTATTGGACTATAGTTGTATTACACTTTATAATTTTTGAAAATTCATTGAATTCAATCAAATCAGACCGGCACCTTTTCTACGTGCGGACTTCGCTCTACTAAAATCTTTTAGTTGTTTGGAGCATTTTTGAGAAAAACTGACCTTGACGCTTCTTGTAAAATAACACTCAAAATTAAAATATCAATTCCAGATTCATAGGCCCGTGACATAAGTCTGGTTGATTGGGGAACATCGATTTTGTGAAAATCATATTTGCTGTTTAGCCGCCACTGTAATTCTTAGACGAACAGACTGTCGGCCAATAGAGTATTCTAATAAGATTTTACGATCAGATAGAAAAACATTTATCCACTTCGTAACGATTCCAATATTCTTTGAATTTTAACAACTGATTCTGCAAATGTTACAGCTGAGCAGGGTCATAGGGCGCTGCGAATTATTAGATATTTCGAGTTAAAACACTAATTTGTTAATAATTGTTATAATAAAAATTATGCTATCTTCGTTGAGTTTAACTTTGTATAACAAAAGTGTATGAAGTATAGGAAATAACATAATTCAATAAATTTGCAAATTTGTTTAAGATCTTCTAACTGAAAGGTTAAATTACAGAAGATAATAATAACTTTGTTAAACACTTTTTGTAAAACTTTGAATAAACATTGACACCAGTGTATATAGTCAACACAACTATGATTGAGAAAAATGATGCATTAAAAGAAACAATATTGCATGGCCATCTGCAAATTTTTCTTACACGCTATTTTTACTTTCTTTCAGTTTCTATGGGTATTGTTAGTCTTATTTTACAAAGTAATTCAATTATGTTAATTTCTTTGCAAACATATAGTACATATTTTCATGACGTAGCTACGGAAATAGATTGATTTTGTTGACGTTCGCTAGAAAGTGAAGAAGCACTCATTGCAAGCATAGTTCCTTTCACAGTGCTCTGTGGAGTTACGGTTTATATGTTATTAGCGCGAAAGTATTTTTCTGAATGGTGAAAAGAAGGTAATTAAATTAAATTCTATTATTTAAAAATTTGCTTTCAGAATGATAATTAAAGTCTAAAAGACATTAGTGAATGTCTTTTAGACTATATTAATGTTTAGAAATTAATGTTCGTGGGGTTCAATGGGTGTATTAAAATAATTTATTTCACGATTTTGCACGGGAAAAGGTATAAATCAGGCAAAATTTAATTTAAAAATCCTACAACAATGAAAACTTGTAATGTTCTTACAATATGTATTAAATTTCAACTGAGGTGTCGAGTGCTTATTATCGTAGCCTTTAATATTTATAAAACAAATTGTTGACAAGTTCTGTATATGATGTGAGAATTTTAATAACTTATTAGTTGTCTTGTTGTAGGATTTTTAAATAAGAGTCTATACTTGTTGTTTCATCCCATGCATAGTATTTTACAGCCATTTTACTTTTAAACACTTTTTTTATTAAGTTATTTGTTTAGTTATATCATAAAATCTACTGTTTCCACTGCTTTTGAAACTCAATCCACAAAATCACGAAATAAAACATGAAGATAATGAGCAAGGAACGGATTTCTACGTAAATACATATTTGTGATATACGTAAATACATATTTGTTATATAAGCTAATATCGATACTAATTTGCATTACATTTATGATTCACAATGTGTAGAGTTGAAAAATACTACTTTTATTTTCCATATTTTTTCATATTTTGAATTTTGATATACATTTTAATAAAAACCCGATCTTTTCCGTTATCCGTATACCAGTTTGCTTGCCGAGAGATTAGGTTCTCTTGTTTATTAGAAATGGTTCTATTTTGATGGGAAAATTTATATTAATTTGAGAAACATTTTAATGAGCACTTCACAATATTGTCACTGGTTTTACGAGGTCGCGAGAGCGAGTGCCGGAAGGCGAACGTAGCACGTTGGATCCGTCGCGAGCCACTTGGTGTCAAAATGCGTTGGCAATAAAATTAGATATCTAGCGTGAAAAATACGAATAATCAGTTCACTAATACAATGTGTGTTTAATAATACTATGTTTGTTTTGTGTAAAACTAACGTTTAAATGTACCGCGTTAATTGACTGGTATCACAACGTTCACCTGTTCACATTGAAGAGAACTGATTCCTTTGAGGTGAACGAAATTTTATGTGCCAAAGGATCTGAATCTCTCACCTAGTGAACTGGTATACGTATAATGGAAAAAGGTTCAAAAATGTAATAAAAAACTTAGAGTAAATATTAAGAACATTTTGAAAATGTTGAGGCTTCATGTGAAGTACCATCCAAGAATAAAGTGAGATCATCTACATCGGTGGAGGAATATTAATTTTGAAGGAATTCGTCTGAATGAGATAGGACAACCGTTTTGCACATGCGTGTCTATACATTTTTTGATATCAAGCACTCACAATACGCAGCATTTGACAATTTGTCAATGGAAGTAATTTACTAGTTGGAAAGTACCCTCAACACGAGTTTTTTTGTTAAAAATCGGCAATTTCTGTGCCAGCATTACAATTCGTACGCTTTACTACATAGTACGTAGTATGGCGAGGAAGTAAATTTACCTATCTTCAATATCTTATTGTAGTTGTAAGAAGTTATCGAAAAAGTTTTAAACATTCGCAAATTTGCTGAAATTCAGAGATGTCAACAAAAATGTGATGTATGCCATTCTGATAAGTATGCATTGCTGGGAAAAATATTCATCTATTTTTTTTTTGATATGAGAACCTCATTACACGAAAATGTTTGACAAAAAATCTCTTTCCGCTGCAGCATTGCAATACTATATCTTTGCTTCGTAAGTACATAGGAGCGAGAAATTAAACTAGTAGTGCTACAAAGCACATACTTTACTTCCCGGCATTATTTTCAAAATTTCAGAAAGTTGAGAAAAATTTCTTAGAACGAAAGTGGCTCCTTGCGCCATTTTGATCGCGTTTTGAAATTGGTTTCCGCAACATTTCATAAATTTCTCTATACTACGCATGTTACTCCGTGAATACACACACATACGATTGATTATTTCAGAGAACGTCAACTGCTTATTATTTTAGTGTACTAAAAGAGGCGGTGTTTCCACGACGCTGGTTGGTGAAATCCGGCGCCGACTGCACGCTGACCTTGGGGAATTTCCCTATTCAGGTATCTCCTGCCAACGGAATACTTCCCCAGGTGTGACAAGATCTATGCTGCCTACATAGAGTCTGGTGTCTACACCAGTCTGGTGTATGTGGAAGGGAGAGGTGAGAATAGGGCTTTGAACACGATGGAAAGATCACGCGCGGTCCGTGATCCGTTTGTTAAGGCGTGCATTCACCTTGTTCTGATACGAGAAACTCCTGGCACGACAGATCAGAACAGCCGCTAGAATGCTGTTCGTGACAGCGGCTGAATTCGCCCTATCTAGCTAGTGTCAAAAATCCGGCAGCGAGGGATGGGTACTCGAACCCTAGGACCTCTCGGTTAGGCTCGCTCCAGAGCCAGCAGCAATACTGTTCTAAAGAAAACAAAGACTGGTGTACGTAAGTGAGCAAATAATTAGGTGCTACAACATCACATACTTTCTCGAATTATGCATAACGTTTGAAAATTTCGAAGATTCAGAGCATTCGACGAAAATCAGAACGGCGAAAACAGCATTTCAACAATAAATCTTTGGTGTCGTTTTTAGAACAATATTGCAAAACGTGATTTTAAGAACTAATTTATTTACATATTTTATTTAGGAAAAAGATGTCTATCACTTTTATTATACTTTTACAATGTTGATTTGTTGGAAATTTCGAAAATACAGAACACGCCTTTTTATTCCGCCTTTGCTCTGTCCGTGGAAGAAAGTAAAGAATAGAGTCTGCTTTTGAGAAAATATTTGTTAAAAAATTGCGTCTATTTGACGCTAAATTACGCGCAAGTTATTCATGTTTGAAAGGACATGTTTCAATAACACAATAATATTCACTCTCGCATTTTTTAAGAAACATAGTACATAACAACAGTTTTGTATTATTATGGACTTATTTGATATATTGCCATTTTTTATATTACCTTGATATATACTATAACCTTTTTTGTGCCTTCTTTCTCCCAATGACTCGAAATGCACCATTCAGGGGTTCTAGAAGCAACATTGTTCTAAAAGTGGGTAATTGATAGTCAAAATGAAAAGTAATTTGCGTCCTGTACTTTCTTAATGTTCTTAGAGTCTACCTTCCCGCGGTGTTCGTCTCTCGAAGCCACAGAATAAACTTACCGAATCCTAATATATGTGATTTCAAAGAATATGAGTAAAATCATTCTAAACATCCTACGATGCCTCCTGATATTTTGCACATTCCATGTCATTTTAGCGTGCACACGTAAGTCACATTTTACGTTAATGGATGCCAAGAGAAATATAAATGTTTTATATTTCATGTTCTCCCGTAGGCAGAGAAATGTGCCAGGTGCCAGGTGAGGTTTTTGGCATAATGAATCCAGGTGTTCATCTGTCTTTAGTATGCAAATGTTCAGAAAACCACCAGTGGCAATGTGATATACCTAAAGGAGTAAGTTCTCAATCGAACAATTAGTTGCTATTCACGATATGAACCAAACTTCAAAGAAATTATTTTTTCTTTAGACATCTTAGTCTTGAGTTATTTTGAAAATGAACATGTGGGAATATTCATATATTAAAGACATACTTTTTTTCAGAACAATACGTCTTGATTAAACATATCGCCCGTAGAAACTTCTCTCATCATCAAGACAACTCTTAAAAATTGGCATTGCTTTCTGAATTTTCCGATGAAAGTTAATTGCTCCAGTCACAATGTGTATTATGTTCTTTTGAACCATTTTCCATCGTAGATTATAATATTTTGTTTTAATTGTAACAATTACATGAAATTATAAAAGCTTTTTGTACTTGGTTTATTACTATTTTTCAGTCACCATTGGCAAAATGCTCTTCATCCAACTACTTGAATGTCAGTACGACAGTTCTATTATCTATCATCGTGACACTTAATGAAGTAACTACTGGTTCAAAAACTCTCGTATTATTTGTAAATTTTATTCAAAATGATAAATATATTGTAAAATACGCACCCCAGTTTTCTTGAACCATCAAACCGTTTCAAACTGCACACTACGTTCACTCTTCTAACACCCACAAAAGCAGTAAGCTCCTTATCTTTGATATATTACATTAAGACAGGTTACTTTATGTAAAATATATATTATGTCAAATATAATTTTAATTCTACACTCTAAAGTCTCATAAACATTAAGTCTGTGAGTAGATTTCTTCTTTAAGAAATTAACTCGAAGAATCAAACTTTGTGCACTGACATTCGGTAGTTTTGAGTGTAAATATTAGTAAAATAAACTTATAATAATGAGAATTTATAAAGAACACTATGTTTGGAGCCCAGAATGTACTAAAATCAATATATTTTATGTCACAGAACAACCAGGTGTTTATTTATTTATTTGTTTGTTTGTTTTTATTTATTTATATATTTATTTATTTATTTATACACATATACGAGAAATTCCATCAATTTTGGTATCAATAAAAATATCAAATAAATTTTGCATGTAAGTATACGAAAAAACAGTTACAAAAATAAATTAATATAAAGGTGTATTCTCAACCAGTTGATATGTACAAGTGAATTGTAAAAGACAACTGTGTACTACATGGTGAATTACAACTTAAAAATTAAATTTATAAATGTCACTATCAAAGAAGTCAATATCATTGAAGAAATTATTGCCATCGCGTGCTAGTCTGTCCAAGACTTCGTACAAAAAAAAAAAAAAAAAGAAAAAGTACTGCTGTACGATGGACGAAAGTCATCGTTTCTCATAGTTTCGGCTTCTGTAATGCGGAGCATCAAAACAGAGCTTCGACAAACTATCAGGGCATTGACTGGTTCCTATGATTAAGGCCTGGAGAGAAATATCATATATTATCTTCTTGTTTCTTAATTTCAGTGTATTCATCAAAGATCAGGTATATTCATCAACCTATTCTAAGCTCTCCATAAAGTCACTGTAGTAAGAGGAGTCCACACAATCGAGGCATACTTCAGCAGGGATCTCACCAATGAGGGGAGAACCAGTTGGTTGGTTTGTGTTCTACAAAAGCTGGTTGTTTCCGAATCAGGAAACTCATCTTCTTAGCCTTATCAGGGTGTAAATCATGTCGGGTGCGGGTGGAATCGGTAATTTTTCGACAGAAAACTTGCATTGTGAAGCCCTGGTGTCGAAATAGTTGGTAAATATTGTTCCTGTGCAGTCGTAAAAAATTACTTACTCTGACACGCTGTGTATGCAGTGCCTACATTATATGAGCCTCTGAGAAGAAAACATTGTTTGCTCAAAACGACCGCCCGTCCGTCTATCTCATTCTATCTGTTTTTGTGTGCTTGTCCGTCTGTCTGCTCGTCTATCCGTCTGTCAGAAGTCAACGTTAGCTCCTAAACCGTTCGGATGATTTTCTCAAAAATTGCCTTTTCTCAATCGATCTGGTGAAACTTGATGCTCTGCGAGGTTCAATGGGATATTTTGATTGCATCAACAACGTATTCACAACTTTTTCAAACATGGCTCCAATTCCTTTAATTACAATTTTTCAACCGATCAAATGAAACTTCAAAAATTACACAAGTCTCATTTTTGTTGAAATATGAATCTGAAAAATTGCAAAACTTCGAAATTTTCCCGCGTCTTCTTATTTTCGATGAAAGAGATTTTTTCATAATGGAAGCTGTTCCTAAAAGACCTTTAAACACGGTAAAGTTCATTTTTTCGAAAATATGAGCAGTTTTCACGTAATTTTGCGTGAAAATAAGCAGTTTTAATAATTATTTCCTCAAAGCAACTCCATTTTTTTTCTGTAAAATTTTGCCTCGGGTATAGCGAAGTTTTTTTAATAAAAGGATGGCCCCATTTTCGGCAACAGTTAATTTTTTTAATTACAAAAGTTACAAATAATGAGAGAATGCTTGTGCTGTTGTAGTACCACCAATTTGGATGTGCATATCTTCTGAGTATCTCAACTCCGCAGCACGTATGGCTGGTTAAATTTGAAAAGAACCTCGAAAACTATTTAAAATGAAATTGACTCGTAAATAGGGCTATACAGTTTTAATACTCAATTCATGGACTGTTAGTTCGCAGTTGTGATCCAATATGAAGCTACTTTTACTTTCAAAACAATCAGATATTGTTTATAATATTTGTATGGGTCCATCTAGAAACGGTTCAATAACTCAATAAGTTTGTTTACATCTCTCTCATAATTTCACATTACTGTAAATGGAAGACTATCAAATTATTTATTCATATCAGTGATTATAATTATGAACTGAAGCAGAGAGCTCAATGACCATGTTTCAGAGACAGCAGAAAATTAAAAACATGAGAGAGTACATTGTACTCCTTTTTCTCTGTTTCTCACTGTCATTGGATTTGCAGACAACGAAAGCGTGCATATGTGAGTATGATTATGATCGTAGTTATGAAACGATATTTGACCTTGTAGATCGCTGTCTGCCCCTCCCTAAAAGAAACTATTTCTAACTCTCATGTTTCCCTTTTCGTCCTTCCCTTTTTCAGTTTCTACGGATTCGGCGCTAATGGCGGCGGCTATAGATTTTATTGATTTTCCACACACTCCCTTTTTATCCTGATTTGGCGACGTTTTTACGGCCAGATGCTCTTCCTAGCGCCAACCACTGGGGACACAAGCACATCACACACAACCACGCCCGAGACGGGGTTCGAACCGACGATCCTTCGCACCGAGACCGCCAGGGCACTTCAGCCTTAGCGATCTTGGCTCCCGGATGAACAGTTCTAGCCCTCATATGATAAAATGAAATTCCATTCACTTTGGCTGTAGAATCCAAAGGAAGTTTGATGTGATATTAGTTCCTTTTCATGTCAAAAATATTATATGATTCACTGTATTAAAAAATTCCCAGACTCCACCAAACGCACTTTCATATGCCATTCAATCAGTTTTCTTTCAGTGTAATACATAATTTCTCAAACACATTTTTTACTCAGATTCTTCGTTTCTTAATCCCCAAACACTGAAGGCAAAAAGGCCGTCCCGTCCCGTCCCGTCCCGTCCCGTCCCGTCCCGTCCCGTCCCGTCCCGTCCCGTCCCGTCCCGTCCCGTCCCGTCCCGTCCCGTCCCGTCCCGTCCCGTCCCGTCCCGTCCCGTCCCGGACGTTTTGGTTTCAATTGTCTTTTCGGTATCAAGGACCCACGAAACAGGTATTCTGGCTACACTACGTGTTAGAGGAATTTTGTATAATTTAGTAACTAGATTTATCCACTTTATCGTTATCAGGGCCCGGCAAGAAATTTTTTATGCAAAAATTTCGCCGTTTTCTCGGGCAGCATTTCATAACTTTCTCTATACTGCTTATATTTCTCCGTATATACGTACGTATACGCAAAAGTAAAAAATAGCTAAATAGCTCCATTTTTTTATTCCTCGAAGGAGATAAATGGCGCTTGAAAAAATGTTTGTTGTACATTTTTGCAGTATAAGGTATTTTACAGTATTGCGAAACGGTTGCAAATAAATCGCGAAAGTATGTGCTGTTGTAGCACCACTAGTTACCTTCTTGCATATTACGTACGTAGCATAAAGAAAATTATTCGATGCTGCAGCAGAAAGGGGAGATTTTTCAGCAGAAATGCCCCAAATACCGAAAAACCGTATAGTTCATGTCTAAAGAGGTTGAATCGATAAGTCTCAATATAAACTTTTAATAAATTACTCCTGTAAGTAGCGTCCCAGCCGCAGAAAAGAAATCCCGAATCCCTCGGGAGGTATTCTAAACGAGCCGAAATAGCCTGAGCCTCTATTGGACTTACAGGCTTCATTTAACGACTGAATGACAAGGCCATTATCAAACTTTCCGTAATCTGTGCATTCTTCTTCTGTAGAATACTTTAATTGTTATGAAACTGAAGAGAAGCTTATCTTTCACCCCTAAAAAGAAATGGTTATTGATTTGATTCTAACTAGTGGTACTACAATAGCATTAACTTTCTCTCATTATTTGTAACACTAAAGTAATATTATAATACCTCTTGAACTCACAAAATTCTTTCCAACACGTACAATATTTGACCACTCTTCTATTAAAACTTAGATACTTAGCTTTAGGAAAAATCTTTATTTCTAAGCTCAATCTAACCGAATCTTAAAAAAAATAAGTTGTATTAACGTGTAGGTTATTAGAAACTAAATAAATACAATATAACATCTTTTTTATGTAATTTTGAAAAGTTGTCATCCAAATACGAAAAGTACATGTATTTTTTTAAATCGTGCATAACATTGTTTAAAGATCTAGTTTTGAAAGGAAAAGATAATTCAGAAGAAAAGCTCTACATTCATTACTGTTTGTATTGTAGGTAGACACTAAAGAATTTTGAACTTTTGCTATTTTAAAAACTCAGAAGCTATTAATGAAAAATATGACTTTTTTATTATGTAAACTTTATTTCGAGAAAAATATTGTAGAGAACACTTGAAGCCGAATTGAAGAAAATCTTATTTATGTATTTTTTATGAACTGACTTAAATTCACGCGACATTATGCCAAAATTACTAATGTTTTGAAAAATGTGTACATTCTCATATTTAGTTTCTGCAGAACAGATATATTTAAAAAAAATCCTACCTTCAATTTTGTAAAGAAAGATGTCGAAGAAATGTTATTTTTTGCAATTTTTTAAATTGATTGTATTAACTAAATCCGAACCTGTACAATTTATAAGATAATGAGAGATATCGAGACTCAGGGATCATCATCCAAAATTGAAATATAACTTTTCTCTTTTCAAAATAATAATAATAATAATAATAATAATAATAATAATAATAATAATAATAATAATAGTTTAAACCATTTATGCAAAAAATGAAAATTGGTTGAAGTTTCATGTGAAGTCAAAATAAAAATATCCATTTGAAGTTAAGAAGTGCCGCATCATCAGCCAGATAGATCAGGGCATATCAATTTTGGTGAAACTCCTGCCTGCAGGTTAGCGGCTATTGCTATTCACAATTCACTAATTTTTTTAGAACATTTTGCCCAAAACAATTTTTCTTTTTCAAGACACTAGAAAACGTCAATTCTAATCCCCAAACGGGTCAACGGAAGTAATTTATTACATATAGAAGAAAACATTATCTACTTTTTCGGTATCATTGGCCCACAATATTGGTATTTTTGTTGAAAAATCGTCTCTATTCTGGGCGCACTATACCACTTACTATTTACTACGTATGTGGTATTCAAGAAAGTAAAAAAAGTAAAATCAACAGCATAAGTCCATCCAATTTTTAGTTTCCAACATTTAGTTATTATGAAACCCAGTGTTTGTTAATTATTTTTAAATGTTTTATATCACATTTTGCAGATCATCAAGGTCCCTGTGTTCCGGAAAATGGTGTATTTTTATTTTATCCCAAATGTATCTGCAAAAACAAGAAATGGGATTGCAGTGGGAAGAATAATGTTTGCTAAAGACAATGTATAAGATCTGAAAATACATGAAATAATTGTCATTATTTATTTATAATATAAAATAACTTTATCCACTTTGGTTAGGTACAGTCAAACATTATGCCTTTATAATCTGTTTCGTAATGAAGCACTTTCGCCCTAGTGAGGTAATAAGATAATTTACATCGTAAATAACTATTACTTGACCGATAGTACCAGTCCGTATTAATATACTTTATCAAAGCCTTATATTATTATCAGTTATTATTTCTGTAGCGAATTGTATATTTTAACCCTTAAGTGGGCATATTCCGACAAGCCGAAAATGCCGACACATACCGCCAGTTGTTGCTCTGCCTATTGTGAGTCAGTATGTATTTTTCTACTTTTGTTAATAGAGATGACCAAAAATGATTGTCATCTAATTAGTATTATTATTAATATTGTGGTATCCTTTACATATTAACGACATCAACCCAAATCATTATTAGGGTACATAAGTTTATCTTAGAACCACGGCGTTTCGCCACCCAATTGGCCGCAATTTCAGCTGTATTGTAATTACAAATGTTTCTTTTCCAAATTACAATTAAATAAAGTTAATAGAGTGAAAAAATAAAAAGTATGATGTAACAAAAATGGTATAAATTAGCAGTACAGCCTCGAAGAGGACCGCGATATCTCGGTCGAAACGTCGGCACCCCAGCCTTCGACGCGGCGTCACCCGGACAACCCGGATCATGACTCTGGCCGCGGAAGCCTACGATATCAATGGTATAAAACATTTTTAAATTCTATAAATACGAAACACAACTCTTACCTGAGACAAAAAACAAACTTATATACATTTGAAAATATTCAGGCGTAATAAAATAAAAATAACATTAAATGGATGAGAGATTAATCAATTCATTTGTCTGAATCAACACAGTCTTCCTACTTATAGAATTAAAAAATAATTCGTGCCTTTAGGTTTTTGTTACATCACACTTTTCATTTTTTCACTTTATTAACTTTATTTAATTTTGTAATTTTATTGTTTTTAAAAAATAACCATTTGTAATTACTGAAGATGCAACCATTTGGGTCGCGGTTCTAAGATAATAAATTTATGTAACGTAATGGTGATGAAAACATTAAGGCAGAAACATTTAAAACATGTGAACAGCAGAAAGAAGCTGGGTTGATTGCTGGGTTGATTGCTGGGTTGAAGCTGACGAAAATTTTGAATGGGAGTAGCGGGACACCGGCACACTAGTTTCATGTTTCCAAAAGCATGATATATTTTTGGATATATATCACTAAGTATGTACAGATAGAACCAAGGCAATGTTTGATAAACTGAATGGCGTTGTAGGCTCTTCTGTATAGACAAACTCAGTTTCATCTACAATTGCATTAACATAAGAATAGACAATAGAATGTAGAAAAAATCAAGGTAATCAATAGAAATAATAAGTATAATGCAATTATTTATATATTTTTAAGAAATATAAAAATAATGTATAAAATTAATATTAAAAAAGTAATGGAATTAATTGTAATATACATAATATAACCATGTTACTGATAAATTACAATATTAATGTGTTGAAAATATATTTTTCTAGAGGGAGGGAAAAAAAGGTGTGTTAGGTTGGTGTGACTGAACAGAAAAGATGTGATCTGCGAACAGAATGGATGACATGAGGTTCTGTAAAGAAGTTTAAAAAAAAAAACCCAGATGGGATATGATGTTTTAGACACACAGAATAAAGTGGAAGGTAGGATAATTAATTATGCACTAAGAATTATAGATTGCTGTATATTAAATATAGGACATTATTTTAGATTGAGGTTATTATTGTGTATAGCTGTAAAAAACAAACCTGTTTAAAGGAACTGTAACATAACTCAGCGTTGATGAAGGCTCAATAAATGACCGAAAAGTTGGCAACCAAAAAAAGAGAGTGTAGAATCTTTTTTTTCTACCTTGATATAAACTCAAGAACACCAAATCCATCCCTGTTTATATTACTATAGTCAAATAACATCAAAAAAATTGCTTTCTCCTTTTTCTCAAATTTAAAGCAACTTGCAAATTTAGAAAAAATGCGAGAAAGTATGTACCGTTTTAGCACCACTAGTTTTTCATTTGCTGTGTGTTTGATGCAGAATCTAAGACAATTTCTCTTCCAGCAATAGCACAGAGACTTTTATATCGATTTCTTATCATTTTTGAAACCCGGCGACTTTAGTTTGTGTATTACATAAAGATATATTCCATTTCACAATATAAATAGAATTCATGTACTTTCCTTTCTTCGGATACGTGTTCAAATAAATACGTGGCCAAGTTCTGATACTTCATCTAGGGGTTAATATGCTGGGTAAACGAATAGGATTTAATGACAAATAAATCTCCGTGCCCGCCCACAGCAATTTTGACGGAAGACACGACCCGAATGTGGATGGGTCTTCCATCGATCAAGCACTTAATAGATCAATTAGTTTGCCAATTAGTTAAACTTGTACACCAATTAGGCTGTTGTGTGTCAAAGTAATTGCAGCACCACCTCTAGCGCCTAATTTAGCAGACGGGGCTAATCGAAGGGAGCTTGGGGAGGACACCCGTTTCATTAGGAGGCCCCTCAATCAAGGCGCGGATTGACCCCCGCTTCTTCCGCTGCACGTCAGATGGCCACTAAATAGTCATCACTGATCAGAATGTGGCTTCAATTCACTTTTTGTGTTTTCAATTCACTTTTTTGTAACAAAACTATAGAAATCTGAGATTTCGGAAAAGATGAATACTAAGCACATCCAGAATGTACGTTTTTCCTAGTTTGTTGACACTAAGAACACACTTTGTTTGAAAACCTTGCAGCATCATCAGCGCAGATTGTAATGTTATTTCTCGAAATCGCCACCGTAATTGAGATGCCTTAACTATGAGCTTTGTAATTCTGTGATTTGGACGTTTGTGGTCTGGGCGTAGTACAAGTGTTTGAGATGAAAGTGCAACTGGGCGTCATTATGATACGCGTAAGCTGACCAGCCAGAAAATTCTTGAGGTATAAGAAAAGATGGAAATAGCTCCGAGTAAATGAGTGGACGGCCATAGACATCTCAGCGGAATTGAACCGAGCCGTGTGTGTTCAGCCTATAGATCGTATCTCACCCCCAGCGATTTCTTACAAACATTTTTCAAACTTTCTCAAAAATACATCCACATAGTCTTTTCTCGGATTTTTCTGAATTTTTTCAAATTGCAAAAGTTACTTTTTTTGAGACTTCCTACAACTACAATACTGAAGACAGGCAATTTTTAAATGTGCTTTTTCTCTTCACAGGTAAGACCACGCACAATTTCTCGAAAATGTGAGTTTTTGCTTAATTTTCCGTGAAATGTAGGCAATTTTTAAATAGGTGTCTCAAAAACGGCACCTAATAATTTCTTTATTTTTTTTAATGGAGCAAAATATGTTTATTAAATGGTGCAGGTACAATTTTCAGAAAACTCTATTTTTAAAAACTCTAAACATTAATATTGCAGAACTACACTATTTATGAAAAAGATTTTTCTTCATAAAAACTGTTCTAAAAAACAGATCTTTAAATAAAGTCATACAAAATGTCATACTAGTTACAATCTGTGAATTGAATAGCGATCAGTTACAATTCCTTCACCGCCACATTATCAAACAGTCCTAATCGACATTTTTTAAGTAAAGGACGTAATAATTGAAATAAGTTCACGTATTTAATGAATATTCATTCCATTTTTCTAACAAAATTAACTGGCCTTGAAGAGATAGACTTCGAGGTCATACAACTAACTGAAGCAATCACAAAATCTTCCTAACAAGCTACCACTCCAGTGGTTAGACCTTTTAACAAATACTTCATGAAAGTCTCAATAAGAATAATTAAATTTATCAAATCAAAAACTCACCTAAGAAGATACTGGCAAATAACTTGTAGGCAACACGTTAAAAGTAAACTAAACAAAATTTGAAGAAAAGTATCATTCCCAATTAATAATTTTTTATTCCAAAAAAATTTAAATCAGTTGCATCCCAGAAACCATTCTTTATGGATCATGAGGCACCTTACCAAAAAAAAAAAAAAAAAAACAATAACAGGAAATTCCTACTCTATATTCAAATAGTACTCAAAGATGCCGAAAAGGACGCAGTATTAGCCAACCATTGCGAAAATACCTTCATTCCAAATCGAATAAATGATGATTTCAATAAAAATATCGTAGAATATTTGAGTAAAACGTACACCACTGTAGATAATAAAATAAAATTCATATCTCCTTCGAAAATACATAAATAAATCAATAAGGCGGCTAAAAATAAGAAAATCTGCAGGGTACAACAATATATAATTTTTAATTCATGCTTAACACTTGGACATTTCCGAAAACATTAGAACACTGCCATAATCATAGCGATTTGTAAACCAGGCAAATGTACTAAAGATCCAGTAAATCACCGAGCAATTAGTTTGTTACCAACTCTCTGAAAGGTATTCGAAAGATTAATGTTATCAAGACTAGTTGAACTCCCACACGCTACAAATGCAATCCCATCAATTCAATTTAGCTTCCAATCCAACTATGCCTCAACTTATCAGCTACTGAGTCTAACTCAATTCATTGCAAATAGTTTTCATCAAGAGAAACATACGCTTGCGCTTTTTTTGGCTATCGCACAAGAATTCGACGAGGTATGGCACTCGGGATTATTATTTAAATTCAACAGCTAGGCGTACCAGAATACTTGCAACAGTGCCTCCAACATTTCAGTTGCAACAGTTCCTTCAAAATTTAAATTAATCAATGAACTAACAACAACACATTCAATTAAAGCAGGGGTATCTCAAGGTTATTGTTTATCCCCCTTACTGTGCACCATATTTATGGCAGAGTCTATCGGAGGCAAATTTTCCTCCTCCGATAGACTCAGCTTTCTGTGCGGACAACACGGCCCTCTTCGTAGCTTGATTGATTGATTTAGTGATTCCGAGCGCGTCAACTAATGAGGTATTTAGTCCCGTAAGTGTTGTGCATGTTTTTTCGTCGGGAGGGGGTGGTGATCTTCCTCCCTGGATGGCGAGATCCGGCGCCTATTTACCGTCGACTAGCGGGTTTTTTACAACCAGGTATCTCCCACCAGCAGGGCACCGCCCCAGCCAGGACAAGTTCTAAGTACTCCGTAGTAAGTCCCCGATCGGTCTCCCGGCATGTGTGGTAGGGTAGTGCATTTAAGTATAACTGTGTGTGTAAGCGGTGAGGATAGATCAAGGAAGAGGAAGGAAAGATCGCGCGCTGTCCGTGGCCCGTTTGTTGGGGTACTGCTTCGGCATTCACCGGCGTTGATCGGAGAAACCACGGAAAACTACCGGTCAGAGCAGCAGGTCGCTAGAATTCTTCTCCAGCGAATGAATTCGACCTAGCTGAAAAGCTAGTGTCGAAAATTCTGCCTCCGTCGGGACTCGAACGTAGGAACTCCCGTTCAGAGGCACTGCAGTGACATCAGTTGATACACTAAGCCACCGCTCCCGTTATTCGTAGCTAAAGATGACATTATTATAGCGTATGATTACCTTCAAACAGATATAGAAAAATTTACAAATTGGTTAAAAACCCGGAGAATAAATATCATTCCCAAAGTCTCAATGTAAAATTTTTACTCTTCATAGACCGCCTGTACCTCCAGAATTAAAAATAGAAAATACCAATGTCCCATGACTCATTTCCGAAACATCAGCAAAATATCTCGGAGTTCTATTAGATAAAATATTAACTTGGAAACACCATTTACTCAATTTATCAAATAAAGCTTACTCTAAACTGAGTTACCTTAGTCCTCTAATCAACTTTAAATCGCAACTCAGTATCAAAAATAGTCTATTATTCTTTAAATCAATAATTCGTCCTACACTAACATGTGCCTGCTCTGTATGGCGGAACACTGCACCGAGTCACATCACATTATCACAAATGGTTCAAATGAAGTTTTTTTCTACTCCCATTGTATAATTCTGTCATTTGATGGCTCCAACCCGTTGCATAATGAAACTCATTACGATGCAGATTTCATTATGATACAGATTCTTGACCAATCACAGAGTAGCTTACAAACCAAGCACTGAGACTTCATTAATCTTTGAGAATCGGTCTAGTAAATGTTTTGTTCGAGATATACTCTATGTTTTGTTCGATTGTGTACATTAAAATTGCATTTATATATATATATATATATATATATATATATATATATATATATATATATATTATGTTTATCTGTTTTAATTTCTTTTATTATCAGTAATTTGTGTGTGGAATATTATATAAAATAAATTGGAACGTAATTTCACTTTGATCCTATTTGACTAGCGCAGTGGTAGTGGTAAAGAGAACATTTGACTGACATTAAGATCAGAACAAAAGTTATTGTGTGTGATATGTTGCTACCGTGTGCTTGTCCTTTAAAACCGACCAATTCTTTAGTTTGAAATGTCTAGTGAGTCAGAGGAGGAGTTGGCACCTACAGAAATAAGAGAAAAAACGAAAATGGTCACTTCGGAATTATTGTAGTGACTTTTGTATTCTCTCGCACTGGTAAACCAAAGCCACCTGCGGCAGGTAGTGTAGCTGTCCGCTCGGTGGCCTTGCCTGAATCCTGCACGTCAACTGCCACGAAACGACTCAATGTAAAAGTTTAATTTATAAAAGTCGTAGACAAAGTACCGTATGAAACTCGATGTAATGGGTATTAATACACTCATGTGAAGTTTACGATACTCGCTCGTATCGTAATATCACACTCGTGTATTAATACCCATCATTACATCATCGTTTCATAATGCACTATTACGTAAAATCATTAAGGCACCTTGGTTCTTTAGCAAGAGTCAAACACACTGTGAATTATCAATTGCTCCAATAATTGAATTTCTGTGAAAATTAAATGAATAATTTTATTCTAACCAACAGTTCATACTTTGCACCCCTATTTTCAACCTTGCCAAATCCTCAAATTCAAGAATCAGAATCTGTTCCTGTTTCCCTAGACCTCCATAGACATATGTACTCAGGTATATGGAGAAAAAAATTAAATAATAAAGAAGCATAAATTCAAAGTCTTTTAAGAAAAAATGTTGTGAAAATTACGTGGAAAATAATTTAAAAATATGTATAATTGCCATCAGGCAAAGGTTACAGTTAGCAAAAAGAAAAAATATCAAAAATTAGGATTAAAAGCCAAATTTTCATATCATATACTGTAACCGCTAAAGTCGAGTTACATACTCGAAAAACTTCATTCTACCTCCGCGAGAGAGTGTGAGAAAAACCAAACGATTCAGAAAAGTTGTCATAGATAGTGGAGGAGAGCTACAAGGAGAATACAAATTTATGAAAGCGCTCACTTACGCAAGTTTAATCGGCCAATCAGAATTTAGTTCGAACCGTCACAAGAATTTCTCCAGCATTTGAAGGAAACTCTGCCATTTTTGCCGAAGCGTTAGAAGGGACGACATCGTTTGGCACACCGAGCTGCAGAGCAAGAGATATTGGTCGAGAAGCAAGTGCATAAGAAGCTTACTAAAGGTAATCTATTTTAAGATAATATGAAAACAAATGTTCATTGGAAATTGCAAGTTCAAAAATAGCTAGAAATTATACGATTTTCGTCAAGGAAAACTCGTATAGTTCGGCGAACATTGAAATTATGAACAGGAAGCACATCTAATGGAAGAATGTTTCTTTCTATTTCAGCCTTTTTTGTATTGCTATTCTTATTCACTATTTAATACAAAGAATATTGCATCTTATTCACGCGTCTGTTAGTAAATTTTACTTTGGACGATTTAAGAACTGAAATGGAATTTCCTGGCAATGCAATCCCGAATGGCGTGAGGAACTGCTATTCAGACTGCGTCACTACGAACGAGGTAGACGACAGCGTGGAAGCTCCCTCTGGTTGCAACTTCTGAAGCGTGACCTTGACGTCGCAGTCTTCGGCGCTCGCGGCGATCAACGGTTTCTCCGTGGGATAAGCGTCGTGAGTTCTTCTCGGTTCTTGGTTGTCGTTGGAATTAGCAAAACTAACAAAGTTAATCTGAAAGCTAATTTATTCTCCCAAGTATATTCAGTAATACAGTTCGAGTTTATTAAATGTCAATAGCAAATTTTGGAAATTACCCCATCAGTCGTAAAACAAGTACAGATAAGAAAATGAGATTTTAAAACTGTAAAACATTTCGTGTAAGTGTGTGTCAATTGTAACCTATTTTGATGTTCATTATAATGTGAGTTCACAAGAATTAGAGGTCATAATTTAATTTATTTTTTTATTTCAATCGAAGAGTTCTTGCATTGCGAGTCTCAGTTGAAATTCAAGTAGAAATTGACTTTAAACTGTATCTTCCTTGACCCGAAAGTGGTGCGAACATATTTTTTTTCAGAGTTTATCGAATCAGAAAGTTTATCTGATTTGTATTTTTTAAAGTTATATTTACATGTCATTTTGTTTGTACCAAGGGTTTATGTATACATGTGTGTATATATTGAAACGCATCGCGTTTCTAAACTAGGTCAGCGGTCGACTCAGTTAAATTATGCGGTAGCTATGGCCGTTGCCGACTGACCCGTTCTGAACGAGCCAGGGTAACGCGGCGATCGAGAAGAGGTGCGAACAGCACGAGAGAAAACGGACAGTGAGAGAAAGAACTCGAGAGGAGATGAAACGGGTGCGTGTGGTTTGTGAAGGAATTAAGGAACTGGGGAGATGTGATGCGTGCCGATGGAAAGTGGGTAAAGCGAGAATCGATGTGGAGGTGAGCATGGTGAACAATCTACAAAATCTAATTAGGAATTGTAACGCTAAGGACTGGGAGAGTGCCAGAGATCAGTGGGGAGACGAGTTACACCACGTGGTGGTGCAACTGCAGCGAAACATCCGGCGAGGACTGTGGACAGTATTATTGTGAGTAGCGCGTCCACGAAGTCGACGGTGCGGATGGTGTGGATGAGAGCAGAACATCAATAGTCCCCGGATGGAACGAGTGACGAGTGGATAACGGCCGAAGGCATGTGGTGACCCGAGCAGAACAAAGCAAGCACCGAGAACAGCCGAGCGACGCCGCACCCCGCCGGAGAGTTCCCCCCCCTCCCGCCGAGGCGCCCGGGGCTAGCGGCGTCGCCGATCCAAGAGTGAGGTTTTTATGTGTTGAGTAGTCTTTTTTAGGAAATGGTAATAAGGGTAGCAGTGATTCATTAGCATTTAAGGTTGGAAAAGTGAAAAGAGACGCATATAGTAATGAAGAGTTTGAAATAAAGTATTTTATGTTCTTTGTATTATAATTTGTATTTCCAATGTATATGCACGAATACCCAGAGCCCATTCACGAAAAAGATGACATGTCCCCCGTCTTATCTTAAAATCACTGTTGTGTCGGATATATATATATATATATATATATATATATATATATATATATATATATATATATATATATATATATAGTGTGTTCTGGTATTAACTGAAGTCAACGAGGGTATCAGTACTATTGTCTAGAAATGGTTCAGAACTAAAGTTGAAATAGTGCAGGATAATCGATCTGATTTCTGATGTAATTTCTTTAAAATAATGTATCTAAGAATTTTCTTTATTTGAAGTATCTCGACTTTTGCCTTTTATTGATGTGTATTAAAAAGACGTACCCATCATTAAGATAGTAAACGTCATTTGCAACTATTCCTATAAGAAAACGTGACCGTTTCTTATCCATTACACGAATTCGAGTACCGTCGAGGGATTACTCGAGTCATTCGCTTTACGCTTTCCCATAAATAAGAGTCGAAGGTAGAGCGGTGACAGTAACAATTCGACTCTCTAAAAAGGATGATCTGCTGTACAGGAAATAAATAAATAAATTAGGATTAAAAACTAAAAAAAATAATTCTCGCGTCATCTGTCTCCAAGGAAAGTTAGCATTTCCGCTGAATGCGCCCTGATAGCTCCGCTGTCTGCGGCAGCTCTTCATGGCCAGAGATCCGTGTCGCTCGGAGAAGGCGCTTGTTTACGAAGTTGCGGCTTATTTCACTGGCGGAGTTAGGAACAGGGCCGCATTACCGGTAATGCGATTAGCGCCGGCTGCCGGGGAATCTGCTTGAAGTCGAAGTGTGTCCGTCGAGACGCGCGGCGAAGCTCACTTGGTGATTCCCCCCCCCCGCCCCCCCACCGGCCCCCCTGCCCAAGGGTGTGGGCGAGCCACTCCGCTCAACTGATTGGTTCACGTTTCCGGTCACGTCCTTTGCGATGATCACGAGCTCCATAAGAGTGATTCATGGCGGTGTTCCGCCTCGCCAGATGGTGGGATCCGCCGCCCACCTCCACGTCAGCAAGCGGGGAGCGGTAGCTCAGTGCATCAACTGATGTCACTGCAGCGCCTCTGACCGCGAGGTCCTAGGTTCCAGGATTTTCGACACTAGCTTTTCAGCGAGGTCGAATTCAGTTGCTGTCTGGAGGAGAATTCTAGCGACCGGCTGCTCTGATCGGTATTTTTCCGTGGTTTCTCAGATCAACACCAGGCGAATGCTGGAGTGGTACCCTACCAAACGGGCCACGGACCGCGCGGGCGATCTTTCCTTCCTCTTCCTTGTCCTATCCTCTCCCCATACACACACACACTTACAGTAACATCCACTACACCACCAAATATTCCGGGGGACCGGTCGCGAGCTTAGAGCTTGTCCCGTCTGAGGCGGTGCCCCGCTGGTGGAAGAGTCCTGGTAAGGGGGAAAGCCCACTAGCCGACGGTAGGTCGGCGCCTGATCTCGCCATCCAACGGGGGAAGATCACCGCTATCTCCCGAGAAAAAAATACACTATACTCACGGGACTAATGACCAAAGCCGTTGACACGCCCGGAAACACGAAAAATCAATCAATCAATCCACGTCAGCAAGCGGCGATTCCCTACTCCAGGTGTCTCTCCCCGCGAGGCAACGCCCCCTCTAAGCTAAGCAACTACGAATGTATAGCCAAAACAGGAGAAATAATCAAATGACTCAAATTAAAATTAAATGGTTTCACAATCTTACCAGAAAAGATATTGATCTTACCAAAAAGATAATCCTTTGCTGTAGTTGAATGTATAAAAGAACTTAAAAATTCGATAAAACGTGTCGCTTCTGAAGAGTCTAGCCAATTCAGAAATGGACTGATAACCTCATTGGATTTAGTCTTACAAAATAATGTGGGGCCGACCTGGACGGCCGAGGTGGCTAAGAGCGAGTACCGACTCAGCGCTTCGGTCCGAAGGGTCGCGGGTTCGAGTCCCGCCTTGGGCATGGTTGTTTGTCCCTTGACTTTGTGTGTGTGTTGTCTCGGAGGGCCTCGCGTTCTGCTGACCCCAGATCAGAGGAGCCCGCAAGTGTTTGTGTAGTGTACGGTCGAATATGCGTCCCTTCGGGACGTAATGGGTAACCGGCTGTTGGCTGGATAGAAGCCCTAGAAAAAAATGTAGAGCAAGATCACATGCCGATGAAAACATGCTCTACACTTACATGACTTCAGTAGTTGACGCGACAGGAATCGGTAATCAATCAATCGATATAAGGGTCCAATACTACGTAAGCGTTCCGTGCGTTTCACGTGCTAGGCAACCTTAGGAGTTACGAGGCCCTGACCCCCAAGTGCAGCTCAGGGAAGCGCAACTCTCTCGCACGTGGGATTCCACTTGCGCCTCTTCGAGGCGAAGAAACTTCTGCGGAGCACCGAAACTTCAGAGAAAGAAAAATTCATTAACATCCATAATTAACGTAGTAATTTACGTTTCTTCGTGCACGCAAAGCTTGGCTCATTTTTTCATATACATCTCTAACAAAATTAAATTTATTTAAGATCTTCTTTTTCATAAAAACCCGGTAATTCAAAACTACCAGCTGTCTCTGTCTCTCTCTCTCTGTGACTCATTTTTTAAACGAACAAGCATTTTGTAAACATTAATTGTAATATGATGTCGAAACCAGTAACGCCCAAGTGTCTAACACAAAAAATGATACAAACATAAATGAGGAACAAATATAGATTTTAATATTTTGCGCAAACAGGTCTTGGTATTGAATTAATTATTCAATATTCAGCACTGAATACTTAAACTCAAATGCTTGCAAACGTACAGAAACACGCCCAAAATACATATAACTCACTCGCAGCTCGAAATAAAACTTTTCTTCTTAGCCTGAGTGATCTGTCCCACAAGCTGTATTATTAGTTTGCTGTAGGAGATGAAGCAACTGTATTATTAGACATTACCTATATTCACTAGTGTGATGTTACCGGAATATTTTAAAGTAGGTATTCTGTCCCGACATTTTGAGATGAAACGTTTGCAATCATTTGAGTTCATTGCAGTGGGAATAAATGTCTTGTACTGTTTAAGAGTCTTATTAAGCTGCTTGATCTTACTGTTCAAATCGAGGATATAACGTCCATGATGTAGAAATGTTTATATGCCAATTATTACATAATAGTAAAATAGATTCAAATGGAATGTAGTGGTGCTAAAATAGCAGGTACTTTCGTGCTCTTATTTGCATAATCATTAATTCACGATTATGCAAATAAACCTAAATACCCTCGCAGAAACAATTAGAAGTATTAATAATTCCTCGATTCCGATGAAGATTGTTTTTAAGTGTACCGTGCCACAGTTCATTTATCGAATGTAAAGCATTGATATTCTTGTTTCTGTGAAAATATTGTGATATAACCTACAGTACTCATGCACTTGGTATAGTATCACATCATATCTACTAATCACTAAACGTCCTTTTTATACTTAATCAAAATATTTTTGTCTGTTTTTATCGCTCATCCCTCAAATTTCAAACTCGGCTAATTTAAGTCAAAATACATTCATGTATAGGGGAGTTGTTTTTTTTTATCTAGGGCTTTTATCCAGCCAACAGCCAGTTACCCTTTACGCTCCGATGGGACGCATATTCGACCATACACTAGACACCAACAGACTTGCGGGCTCCTCTGATCTGGGGTCAGCAGAACGCGAGGCCCTCCGCGACAACACATACATACAAAGTCAAGGGACAAACAGCCAGTCAATGGGTATGCCCAAAACACATTAAGAAAATATGTGTGAGATGTTCATCTGATGTTGACAATGAATCACTTTCAGAATACAGGCTCCAAAAGTTTAAACACTTCTGTCAAACAATTATTTAATAATCGTATTGCAAAGCATATCAAGTTCACAAAACATGTAGAGCACAAATAGAGTTTTCAAAAACAAACATCTACTCGCGTATGTGTGAATATATTTCTTAAAAGTCATAGCATACGCAATTTTGAGCAGATTTCATGGAATTTGAATTATATCAACGTTCTAATAAATTTAATAGTATTTTATACCTAGTCAGTATTTTAGATACAATTTTTTTTCCTAGGGCTTTTATCCAGCCGACAGCCGGTTGCCCTTTACGTCCCGAAGGGACGCATATTCGACCATACGCTAGACAAACACTTGCGGGCTCCTCTGATCTGGGGTCAGCAGAACGCGAGGCCCTCCGCGACAACACACACACACACACACCCAAAGTCAAGGGACAAACAACCATGCCCAAGGCGGGACTCGAACCCGCGACCCTTCGGACCAGAGCGCTGAGTCGGTACTCGCTCTTAGCCACCTCGGCCATCCAGGTCGGCATAGGGGAGTTCAAGAAGGAAAAATATTTTTTTTTTGAAAACATGAATGAAAAATGAAATTTAATGGAAGCATACACCTACATTGCTTTGACAGTATTGTTTATTGTTTCTGGCGTGGTTGATTTGAAGGACCTAAAATAAGTTATTGAAGAGAAATACTCGTTTTACCTTGTTTATTCGATCTCATTTCATTGAAGGTGGGTGCAAAGTTTTGTAAATTGTTCCATGAACATGTCTATAATACTGAATAAACTTTTATTTACAATTTGTTTCAAACATTAATTTCATTGTTCTTTACTTTTATTTTAATTTATATAAGTACATTGTAAGTTACCTTTATAAAACTTTTAAACAAATAAACATGTTTCGTTAAGAACTTCCCCTCTTAATATAGAAAAAGAAACATAGGGAAGAGGGTGGAATTTAACTTGCGAGAATTGTCGCACGGGTACGCTAGTTTAAATTATGACGTTTCCGCATTTGTGTTGTATTAATCTTTAACTCGTGGCTCATTGCAAAGTCGCAAGCCTTTCACCACTGAGATATGGGTTCGATTCCCGTCGAATCTCATGTGAAATTTGTTCCAATAAAACGAGTTCGGCTGTTTCACAAGGGCTAGTCCAACCTCTGTGAAGTGTCCTAAACCCTACCCCTACCCCTATCCTTATTCCTTCCTAATTCTGGCCGCTGGGTAGTGACGCAGGAGCGCGCGGTAGGAGGCGCGTACGCGGAGATGCTACCTGGCGGCCCTCTTGACAACCGACGAGACGCGACAGACAATATTAACGGAGGATTGCTTCAAAAAAGAAGCGCTGTTAGTAATGGGAGGATTACTCCGAGAAGCGCAAAGCGCTCAACGCCCCCCAAGGGGCTTGGAGACGCGTTGCGTCAAAGTAGACGCAACAAATTAAAAAAAATAAAAATAAAAATAACAAACTTTGCAAGGACACTGCGACAATTTTGAAGACTCTGTAAACAAGACAAGAAAAGCCCTTAAACATTTCGTGTCTATTCATATATTTCCTTTTATGGTATCGAAGTTGGTTACATGTCGTTGAATTCACTTTTATTAGTATAAATTACCATTTTCAGAATCCTAGCCATTTTCACGAATGATTTTAACGGACGTGCGCCGATATTTGATTGGGCAAAGTTAGACCCCACCCTGACACCATTCGTTCCAATAGAACGAATGTAAACTTCCAGAGAGCTTCGAGCAGACCCTCTGACTCTTGAGGGAAAGCGCAGCTTCTACCGTATGCTTGTTTTTTTTAACATGGCATCTGTGGGTAGTATGGAATTTGGCACGACTTTTTGCGTCATTCTCAGCCCTGCCTCTAGAGTCGCTTGATCTGCAGCACTGCTTGATACGGTCGCGATCATGCGACATCTTGCGGCAGGACCAAGAAAGACGCAAAAAGTCGTGCCGAATTCCATCTTGGAGATACTAGCCACAGGCGCCACATTAAAAAAAAGAAACGAGTACAGTCTCACTGCGCAAGACTTGCACTTCATTATCCGTGAACATTGTCATGTCACGGAGTGGTACTCCGTGAACATTTAGGCGACCACTTCCTCCACCTTGTATGTCGCTAGGGCCGCATGGTGCCGGGAGAATGCGTTGGCCGCCAATCACCTGCATCTGATTCCACGATAGTCTGCCGGCGGTTGCTATCATCTCCCAGTGATGGCCGGAGTCTGCCGCAGCCGCCACCGCCATCGCTGCCGAGACAAGGGCGCCCGCCACTTGCCAGAGCACTCGCCAAAGCCTCTGAACAGATCGAATGACTCAGCTTTGACCGAAGAAAATGTATTGTTTGCAGTGATAGTTGTCGCTTGGTGAGCTGCGCTTGGCAATGTAGTCATCACACGTTAATTTAATATTTTATTAATTAGGATCCAAAAGATGTGAAACGTTCTTCATATAATACATGTGTGATGCCTTGCCCCTTCCCGTATCTCACGAAGGCAGAAAGGAAGTGCCAATTTAATTAATTAATAATCCTCCTTTATCATCATTGAAGAGAAAATAACATCAGTATTTTGAGTAAATGTGTTTTTATTAAGTAGAAGTGTGTTTCTATGTATTTTCTTTATTTTTTCAATAAAATAATTTTTTGTGTCAATCAATTGTTCGGCAGTTTTGCAGTTGTTTGTTGGGATAATTAATAGATACTTTATTACAGGTCAGTAATTACAAATTCACCAACTCCAGGCACGTATGTAAACAGCATACAAAGGCGATCGGATACGATTCTTTTCAAAATAGGGCCAATATAAAAATAATTCACGAGTCCTACCTAGTCAACGACATTAAAATATATTAGAAGAAAAAAATCTGTTATTATGCGTAAAGTTGTTTGACACTATTACACTGCATGTAATCCTGCGTGGTCTGTCTGACAAGAAACCCAACACTGATATCCCATATTAAACGATTCCTCCCACAATGGTATCTCTTCACCGCTTGTGAGATATTTTGAAGGAATTCACCTTGACCATCACTAATGTTTTGAAAAAAATGTAGGCAAGAATAATACATTTCCAGAGGTAATTCACCTCACTTAGTAGGAAATAATACTTACATATGTCTTAATGCCTGTTTAGTCTACTTACAATATAAAATTATGTGTAGCAAGGGGCCGATTTGGTATGCTTTGTCATATATAAAAACTACGAAGTAATGATACAATTTTATTCCATTGTATTTGTAATTCACCCAAGAAAATGAGTATTGTTCAACAACAATTTACTGAGAATAAAAAAATTGTAATTGATATTAACATTATGTAAATGCTTCTAAACTGATAAAAACACTACTAATGAAATATGCAGAAAGTTGAAGAGAGTTGTTACAAATGTATAACACATTTCGTGATGAAAATGAAAAAAAAATCCGAGATGAACAGGACCAAAATGATAAAAGCCAGAAAACATCGAATGCGTCAAGTTGTTCAATGATTCCATCCAGGCACGTACTTTCATCCAGGCAGAAGCCACAGACAACAAATACTTTCCCGCGAATTACGATACGATCGCAGCATTTTTCACGGCTGAGTTACAATAGCGCGTCGTATTTTGTGATCGTGCCCCCGAAGCAAATCAACCGCGTCCATTGTTCGCGGCTATCGCCACGTCGTCGCTGGTTGTTATAAAGGATACGAAGCGCTACCCCCTGCCGAATGGCACCATTCAAAAACTGAGGACTTCATGGCCTCCATTGTGATCGGATCGCGACGAAAATAGCTGGCCCAAGGTTTTTGAATTACCCCTCTGAAAGGGGTCGTGCAAATCCGATTCAACTAGCCTGAGGACATTCGACATAAACAAAAGTTCGCAGGACATTTTCCGCATTGATCTAGATTGGACAAAAGTGATCCAGTGTGATGCATGTAAAAGAAATGTACGCATGCAGGAGATAACTGTTAATTATTTTTAAAAGAAAGGACATTGTTCAGCCACAACCACGTTATCGGTTGAAGAACTGCACATTCTACTATCACATTTCGCACGAGACACTGAAGGAGTAATGGGAAGACGGTGTTGTAAGTCTATTACGCTACAGAAGGTCCACATTTAATCAAAAATGTGCCGTTTTTAAGCAAAAATGGTTTAAAGAAAATAAATATTGTCTGCATTTGACACACAATTTCCCACAAAATACTCATGTTTTCGAAAAATTGAACATGACATTGTTTTAGATCTGTTTTTCATGAACACATTTCATTATAAAAAAATATCTTCATTACTGTCGTTGTAGGAAGATGCCAAAAAATTTGATTTATTTTTAAATTTTCGAAAAATTGGGTTTTCAACTAGCATAATACCTGCATCATTCTCTTAAATGTCCCGTACAGTATCCAGCAACAATGTTTAATCAAAACGATGGAGGCGTTTCTGAGAAAAAAATGTTTAAACAAAATTAAAAATTGCCTATATTTCACGCAAAATGATGCGGAAAATACTGAAATTTTCAAAAAATTGTACATAAGGTTCATGTCTGATTTACATTATATGACTTCTCTGTAGCTTTCATTGTTTCTGTTAGGTTGGGTTCAATGTTATTTAACGGTAACTTGTCGATTATTTTTACTGCACTTGCCTAGCTTGATTTACTGGTTGACGGTGAATTGTGTGGTTCTGACACTTAATTGCGGAAAGTCTTGCGTGTACAGTTGGTAAATTGTACAGTACAGCGTTGTCAGTTGGACTAAAGGCAGTGGCTCGATACTGCGTTTCGGATATCTTTATCTTCTGATGTGTCGATAAAGTTCGTACCCTCTGTAACTTGCTGTATCATTTCCTCTATAATTTGCAGATTTGGGTGTTGTAGCTTGTTTGATACATTCTGACGTTTCGCTGTAACAGTTTCCCGGCTCATCTCACGCCTCCGTATGGGTTTTCACAGTATTTCCAGACGTGATCAAATTGCTGACATCTTTTACACTGAGGTATTTCTCGTTTTTTGTGGGGTTTCGAATCTGATATTTGCATTCAGCTTTTATTGGATGCTGTAATTTTCTTTGTTCTTCATTCTGGGTTCAATGCCTAAAACGAACCACGGTAAAGGATGTTTGGTGACACTGTATTTGATATTATAGGTTTGTTGTACTTGATGCCGCGCATGTTAAAGTTCCTTTTTAATGTCTTTTGTTTATACTGTTGGGTGCGTTCTCTTTGATCTACTCTGAAAGCCCTTTCTTGCTTTAGTGGGTACGTGGCAAATCTTTATTTCAGAGTCCTTAATGAATTTAAGTTCTTAGTCCTTTGAGATAATTTGATGGACTCCGGTTTCAGTTTCTACTTTTATGTAGCAATTCGGTTAATTATATTAGATATTTCACACCTGATATGAATAGGAGTGAGGATTTAGGTGCGACTTTGTTGTTCTTGTGATTCAGGGAGTGACATATCATCTACATCTTGAAATTTAGAATGGGTTGGAATATTGTATTGCGACGAAGAACTATCGCTTGTTTTCTGCTTTTTGTTTGCTGTTGACACACCATTTTCCTCGGCCCTGTCCTCTCGCGGCCTGCTTTTGTTTGAACGCTGCAACAGCGACGAACGTGTTGTTTGCCTTTCTTCTTTCAACGTCTGGTGCATTTCTTGTTATTTTTGCTGTTGCTGTATCACCTGTTTCAATTTAACAATGTGCTGTTGCATCATTGTGATCTGCTGTGAGGGCGGTGGTAATAGTTGGTTCATTGCGTTGTTCACATTGCGTTGCTCACTATTTAGTGTGGAAAACGCCGCGAAAATGTGCTGCGTCGTATCGGAGTACAGCGAATCACTTTCTTCCAAGCATTCAGATCACACGCACTTATCAGTAAGTTAACGAAAGCCCTACTGTCAGTGGAACGGACTGACTGTTAGTGTAACGACTGTTGCGAGCGCTCCGTGATGCGAACGCTTCGAGGATCGGAACTCGTCTCTACCAGCCACTTAACTCTTTGTGAGTCCTCCACTTAATTCATTGTCCTGGAAGAGTATTGCGTGCTACGTCGCAGGAGATGACGGTACCCCCGGGGAACGGGTCTGTTCCGCCCGAAGTTCAGGTTGCGTCGACATAAACATATCTCCTGAAGCGGGAAATCATCACAACAGGATCAAGTTTTAAGTTCCTTAATGGTGGCTCGAAAAGTGACATAGTTTTCTGCATATCAATGTATGTGTTTGCAAGATGCGTTGTGTCAACTACTTAATTAACCCTGGTGGTCCATTGCATGTTATATGGCGTGTTATTACATAACGGTGCACCCACTCTTGGGGAACGTGATATTCGGTCCAACGGAACTCCACGTTGATGGGATTTTCCCCAAAATGTATCTCCCCTAGCGGGGAACCATCATAAACGGGTCCAGTTCCAAGCTTCGAAGTAGTCTCCCGACAAGTTTGATAGTGTTGTATATGTAACTGTGTTTGAGTGAAAATGTCCAATCATTACTTAGTTTGCTAAAACATTTTGTGATGTAGTTATTTTTTTACTCTTTGATTTTATTGGATACTGAATGGGTTCTGTGGCGAATTTGAAGTTTGCCAAGAAATATTAATGTTCGAAATTTTATTAATACAAAAAATATGAATAAAATAACATTTTCTTCTTTTTTACATATATCTGAAAAAGAATTGAATTTAGGTAAAATATTACTTTGTTACCAACATGTTTTACATACAATTTCTCATACATATCTCTTTCTCTCTCTCTCTTACATTCTCTTTAGTTCATTGCAACTTTTATCTTTACGCGCACTGTTGAGGCGTAATTGACCAACTGTGTGCGGAACTTATCATTAGCTCGTGTACCTGTTGTGTGCAGGATAGATTCTTGAGTGGGGTGACCACAGTGTTGTGAGAGGTTGTAGCTATTTGTTCTTTCTCAGTCCCAGTGTCCAGTGTTTTTTCGATTACTAACCTTTCATTTCACAGTTTTAAAGTCCCGGCAATTTTTTTGGTATTTGCAACAAAGGAGAGTAAGACCATATTCGAAGGACCTTCCAAATTCAAATGCCCGGAGTGATGGTGTGGGTTGGCATAAATTACAACGCGCGTTCGTCTTTGGTGTTCGTGGAGGGCTCATTGACCAGACGTTTGCGGCCTGTGCTGATAGTGGAGCACTGTTCCAGCAGGTCAATGCCCGCCCTCCCTCTGCCCGCGCTAAGCAAAACGCTCTCGGCGATGTTCGTCTACTGCCCTGTACGGCCTGTGGATTTGTCCCCAATCTGGCGCGTGTGGGGCATGATGGACCATCGCCTGACCCGTGCTGCGACTCCCCCAACAACTCTGCCTGCTCTGCGTGAGGCGGTGCAGGAGGCGTGGAGCAGTATACCGCAGGACACTATTCGCCACCTGTACGATGTCATGTCAGCGCGCATCAGGGTTGTCGTACTGCTCGCGGCGGGAACACGCAGTATTGATGTCACGGTTTCGGTCCATGGTTCTCGCTGTTGCTGGACGTGCGAGTCTCACATGGCTCTGCGCATGTAATCATGTGTAGTATTCTGTCTGTTTGTGCTGTATCTGTACGGAGGAATAATACGATGAGAGATAATGCGGAAGAATAATGTACAATGTAATCGGGGTGTTGCAATACTTTTTTCCGCCAGTGTATAAATATTAACATTATTGTCTAAGGAGTAGTAATAATTATTAGTTTATAATTTTGTTTTATTCGTTCATTGATTATGTTGTTGACATACTATATCTGTGATGTACATTTTTGTTGATGTTTCATGGTCGACTGGAAATACCTTGGCTACGTCTGTGTTAGAGAGACACAATTACAAACGATTTCGGTCATTTTTTGAGTTCTGATTGGCAGTTGTGAAGCTTTAATTTGCACGTATAAAATAAAATAGTAATAATCAACGATTTACATGGAATTAAAGAGAATATTGTGTTACTAAATAAAGGAAAAACAATTTAATGCGCGAAAATGCTGACTTTGCTCCATCCTTGTCAACGTTCTCCAAAATAATTTTCCTATTTACGCATTTCTTACGTATTTCTCCGATTCCGGATGCTCTCTAGTTACGGTATGCTACGGTACGTACGAAAATCTGGGTTCAACGTTGGGGTAGAGCAGGTGTGATAAGTGCCTTGTCGGGCGCAGTCGGACGCCGCGAGCGCGTGGCGAAGTGTCTGGAGAGGAGCGTGGTTGAGGACCTCTCGCGAGGGAAAAGTCGATTCCAAGAGGTTGGGGGGGGAGGGGGAGGCGGCCGCGGACCTCTTCTTGCCGAAGCGCAATGTGGCACGAGCATGAATTATTCAAGGGAGCGGCTCATCCATTCAAATGAAGCACCGGCGCTTGTTATTGGAGGATTTAATGAAAAACTCGTCCCCTTCATTTGAATTAACCTCTCTGTGCTTGCGGTTATTGGAGTATTAAGAGTTTGCTACCAATATTGAACAGCAGATTTTGGAAGCTCTCCTTTCTGTTGGAGGGAACGTTTCCAGGGACTGAATCGATCTTGAAGAGAAATGGCAGTTACCATAAGGTAACCGTCGGCAACCGCAAGCAGACGTTTTCTACTCGTTTGGGAAATACGTTTCTCACAGGAGAAGGGTCCTAAAAGTCGGACAGATTAGGTTCATATTAAGAATATATTTGGTAGCACTTGCATAAATATTCAGGCAGAATTCTTCCTTCTACATTAAAACGTTAATTGTGTGACTTTGTTTTTGTGTTTTCCGTTCTTATTCTTGCGTTCCACATTTCTATTCAATGAATGTAGTAACATTTCAGACGATTTTAATGATAAAATGGAAGTATTGAAATTAAAGGAACAGAATATATATATATTTGTATAGTACATCTACAAATTAAAATTAGTTTATAATATTTCTTTCACAATCACCGTGTTTTACAGTCTTCGTAAATTCATTTGTTGGTGATAAAGAAATAGTATTACTCATTGCAAAGATAGATATTAATGAAATGTTTTAGATATTTTTTTATTTTTCCAAATGCCCTCCTGCACGATGCAAAATACCACAAAATTAGTGCTAAGATATACAAATTATTTGTAACGGTTTTTAAGAACTATAGTAATGAAACATATTTACTAATACTAAGCCATATTTTAGAAAAAATCTAAAAATGTTTATAAGCCATGTTTAAGAAAACTATCTTCACAAAAATCTTGAAGCACAGCAGAAAATGTCAATTTAATACATTTTTCTATGTCCATTTCATAACGGTATTTAGCTGGAAATGTTTCAAATATTTGTTCCATTGCGGCTGCATTCCAGCTCCATTCCAACAGATTCATGACAGCTTTTAACATAATTTGTACTTTCTCGTTACGTACATATATCCCTATCCCATTCCCTAAACAGAATTTGAGCAACTGCGACTGTGCGTGTGCATGTATGTGCAATTTGTTTCGGGAACCGGCCATAAGATTAAAAGAAAAAAAAACACGTTTTTTGTGGTTGGGACGGGGCTGCGACCTTAGTGGGTGTGCCGGCAATTAAAAGCAACGCTATCTAAATAGATCTATGTAGGCGGTGTTCATTAATGTCTAGAACCCAAAGGCAAGTTTAACTCCATACGCCATAGTTTTTTCACGACGTTGGCAACACTGATGTTATCTTTAAGTGGACAAGTGAATTACCAAGTACATTGCGCAACAGATTTCATTTTGATTTTCATCCGTATTACGGTACTTTTAAAAATAAATATGCAAAAACCTGCGAACAGTATGCTTTGGAACGTATTAAATTTGAAGAATTTCAAGTGAGTTCGGAGAAAAACCCGCGAGAAATTCTAGAGAATCAATGAATGTTCTTACATTCGAATTCTGCCATTTACGTTAAGTGCGCAAATACCGACTTTCGAATGAATGTGACCCATACCTTATTCTTATTAAATTTAACTAACGTATTCACAAGTCACAAAAACTTCCGTATTCACAAACACATACAAAACAGTCGCCTTTTAATGTTTACATATACTCGCATACAAAACGATTAATAAAGCAATTGTCAAAGTAGAAGTGAACAAAAATTAGACACGTTGCGGAGTTTTAGTCTCTTTAAAATTTAAGGGTAGAAAACTATGAGAACGTAAAGCAAATTCGCGATGAATCCAATGTAGTTCTAAGGAATTTTGTGACAGAATTCTCTGAACTACTTGAGTGTGATCGTATATTAAGATTAGATAATACCTCAAGAGAACAGTTTACAGGTGATCTTTAATGTGCATATGTGCAAAAAGAACGTAAAAAGTGTAGCTGTACTAAACTCTAACTATTCGCATCATCAATACCTGCAAGTATGTTTTGTGGCGATTCTAATTTTTAAATTACCAGTTCGTATCCTGTACGGAGGTAACATTCAAGGCCAGTGTGTGTAGGAATTGTTGAAGTGGACTATAACATTTGGATGCATTTCTAAGTCCAATGCCGGGTACTGAAAGCAAATGTAGAAAGCCTCTCCGCAGAGGATCAGAGTGAGCGGATTGGCACAGAAATTATGTTGGTAACACAGAGCTGCAACTTCAAAATGTAAATTGTGTACTGATCACAACATGAACTCTATGCACCACAATTATAAAAGATTCTGGAAGTGTTGTCCCCTTCACATGTTTCTCAGTGATCTGGCTGCTGCCAAAATAAATGCAATTTTTAATAGAACACTCTGATTTGAGTCGTTGCGGAGTGGTTTTCCTGACGCACAGTGTTTGAATAAAGCTGGGTATGAAAGAAATTTCAAATACATGACAATACTTTTAAAACAGTTTACAGCAACGACGACACAATATTAATCTAATACGAAGTAATAGAGAAATAAAAGAATAGAGAAAGTTACGCAATGCTGCGGAAAATTAATTTCGAGATTTTAACGGGAATATACATTTGTTCCCTGATACGGAGAAAGCGGTTTGTTTCAAAATGTCCGTTCGTGCCTGACAGAAAGATCTGTCTGTCTGTGTCTGCCTGCGACTGACTGTGTCTGTTCGGCTCATGAATAACATGGTCACACATAACTCACTCATGACCAAAGTCGTGCACAATTTTGTTTCTCAATGGAAGTTTCATAAATAGTAATTTTCTTTAAACCACTGGATACCTTCTGTGGCACATGCGTGAACTTGACCTAGAATTACAGAGCTGTGACATGATACTTTTGACATAGAAAATTGACACAAAAATGATTTCTCTAGGAACTCTATGTTCTTGTTCCAAGAAAATCAAATATGATTGAAGAAAATTTCAAAGGCCAAGCAGTATGGCCTAGCTAACTGCACAAGGCGGAAACCAATTGAAATCTTCCAGAAAAATGCTGATTTTACGTTATCATTAAAATATGGAACACAGATCAAAATTCCGTGAATTTCCCTATATCTTCATTTCGTCGCTCATTAGCCTAGAGCAACCTTTCTCCAATTTTTTAAGTGAATGTTCGGGCGGGTTTCTGAAAATTTTTAACTGATATGTCCGGGCGGCGAACCCTGGCAGGGCGCAGGGCCTTGCGCAAGCTGACGCGGGAGGTGCGTTGAGAGCCTCAGACGTGACGTCTCCGCATTAAATATTAGGCTCAAACCACCTGTGGACAGAGTTTTGAAGAGGCCCCGATGCAACATACTGTAACGGATATTGCGTCATCTGCCGGCGGCCACCATGATGCGCGGATTGCGACATCTCCCGGTAGCCCTCGAACTAGCTAGTCCCAGAGTGTTCTTGGCGCTAATCGCAAAGTCCAGAAAATACTCGACGGCGCCCGCCCAGTATAAATACGCGGCGGCCGGCGACTGTGAGTCAGTCGTAAGTCTAAAGTGGAAGCTGAGCTGTGAAGTGTGTGCATCGCGGTGAATAGCAGTGCAGTGATCAGTGACATGAACCGTGACCAGCGCCGAGAACTGTGGTCAGTGCAGTGGACTGTGGCCAGTGCATCGAACAGTGGTCAGTGCTTAGGACTGTGCGACAGTGCAAGAGAAGTGAACAGTGAAAATAAATACTCAAGAGAAGTCTAGTGTAAATAAATAATCAAGAGAAGTAGTGTAAATAAATAATCGAGAGAAGTGTGGCGTATTAAGAATAATCAAGTGCTTTGAGTGATTGTGCTAAGAAACAAAATAAACGTTTGTGTTAAAATAATACCAGAGTTTTAATTCACCACCTAGAATCGTAACAATAAGCTACCGAGAGTCGCAGTCACAAAGTCGCAGTTGGAGGAGACAAGGCCCTCTGAGGACCGTGCGTGGATGTGCACGGAAGGCGTCTGAGGAAAGGGAACGGAGCATGCCTGACTGAGCACAAAACGCGTTTGAGGGAGAACGGATCGCACCTGAAGGCGTCTGAGGGAGGGGAACGGAGCGTGCCTTGGTGTGCACGGAAGGCGTCTGTGAGGATCACGGAAGAGAATGCACTGAATCATACTTATGATGATGTTATGGATACGATTTTTACTGTAAGTTTTGAAGTGAAAAAATGCAAAGTTCAGTATTTTTTCACGCGTCTCTTACATCTGCATAATTGAAGGCAGAGATTGTTTCAAATGAAATTTGTTCTCCACAATTAGTTCCTTAAAAATGAATTGAATATTTTAAAAAAGCTTACTAACTTTTACGCAATGTTTGGTGAAAATGGGCAATACTCATAGAAGTTGAAATGATACTAATGTTTGGTATCGTAGTGATTTGCCAGATTTTCCTGAATCCAACACATTTTAGTTTCAAATGCTACAACAACCTACGGCTGAGTAATTTAATAATAGTTAATATCCAAACACGCAAAAAATAGCTCGCTGTATAAAACAAAAATGGCCGCCATGTGTGATCAACTAATAATAGAAATTTAAAAAAGAAACATTTTTGAACAACCAAAAGTTAAGGAAATTTATAGATGGTACAAATATGTTTTTTTCTGAAATGGTGAGGCGACTAATTTATTTAATTCTTGATCACTTTAAATGGAATTTCATACACTTTAAGTGAAATTACACAATAACAAGAACAAAAGAGTTTGTTTTTTACAGCTACTGCGTTGATCTGCACATTTCCTGCCATGGATATTTCTTCGACGTTTTACTCAACGTGATTCTTTTAACGGACACTCATAGATGTGAGAATTGAAATCTGTGTATTTCAAAACACAGAATGTATAGGTGACTCAGGGGGATTTTCTCGCCACACCTAAGAGGGAGTCGATGGACCAATCCCCCTCCCTTTTGAGGCATTTCTACTGTAACCTGTACGAAAAAAAAGTTGGCCACATTTCATATCAATTTGAGTATCCAGCACGATGAGTGTTGCGAGTAAGGATTGACCGAGAGCCAGGAATTATTTGAAGAGTAATGGAATTAAAAGATAAATGATAAAAGAAAAGGATTCAATCATTGGTGTAAAAAGGTCTGAAACAAAACTGTACGTATACAAATATAGTCAGGGTTGCAAATCCTCTCGTAAGATCTCTCCTGACTTAAATTGCTTGTCGTGAAACAAATATTAATAATGCAACTAAATAATAATTAAAGATTTTTACGCATGCAAGGAAATTGACTTTCGTTTAGTTTCAGTAAATAAACGAAAGAAAAGGAAACTGACTTAAACGATCTGTTCATTCGGTAACGAATCTAAATTTGCACAGACTTTCGTTTCGTGACATGCAACGAAAGTAAATTCAAGAGGAAATAGTTTTGTTATAGTGGCACAGAAACGAAACACTGTTTGTTTCTTTTGCCATCCTTGGTAAAACATTTGTTTTCAGAAATATTTATTTATTGCAGCATTCTATGGAAATATTTTACTAGTTGAGCAGAGTGTGCACTACGTTTGCAACTTCTCTATGTGATTTTGTTTAGCAGCATTTTTGCTATCTCAGTCCTCTAGTGCCAATTATCTACACGTAATTAAATTCCTGTATTGTCTCAAATCTCTGTAGAGCGATTCATTTCTTGACGCCGTCACACATGTGAGCTAAAGCCCGAGCACAGGGCAGATTTTGTCGAAGGATTCCTTAAGTCCGGCAACAAAGCGTGTTTGTAATGAATGTTATACAGAGAGCGCGTCGTTGTCGCCGAGGCGAAAGCCGCTTGCGCGGGCGTGCACTTCACTTGGTTGCCGCCATTAAAATACATGAGCGACCCACGCGTCGAGGGCCCAGCCGACAGTCTCTAAATATTTCTGGGGCACTCAGCGCCGCGCGGGCGCTCCTGGCGGCGGGAGACTTAACTTGTCCGCTTGACCTCCCCCAAGACGCTCTCGCGGAGCCCCCCTCCCCTCCCCTTCCCATTTCGCTCCCTGGCCGCCTGGCGCGCCACGTCTCCAACCACGCCGGCCACTGGCTGCGCGGGGAATGATAACTGTTCCGCTCAATGATCCGTATATTGTTCTTTGCAGGATGGACGATAATGCCGGTAATATAATCGCCATACCAAAGAATAATTTCAGCTGTGGTATGTCAATACAAATGTGTTATAACAGTTCGCTAGGCTTTAGATTGATTGTGATTCCGGGCGCGTCAACTACCGAGGTCATTATTCCCATAAGTGTAGTGCATGTTTTTCATCGGGAGATGATCTCCCACTGGATGGCGAGATCCGCCCCAGCTGGGAAAAGTTCTAAGTCCCCGACCGATCTCCCGGCACATGTGGTAGTGTAGTGCATGTTTGTGTGTGTGTAAGGGGAGAGGATAGGGAAGAGGAAGGAAAGATCGTGCGCGGTCCGTGGTCCGTTTGTTAGGGTACTGCTCCGGCATTCGCCTGGTGTTGATCGGAGAAAGCACGGAAAACTACCGAACAGAGCAGCCGGCCGCTAGAATTCTCCTCCAGACAGGAACTGAATTCGACCTAGCTGAAAAGCTAGTGTCTAAAATCCTGCGGCCGTGGGGAGTGGGAACCTAGGACCTCCCGGTCCGAGGCACTGCAGTGACATCAGTTAATGCACTGAGCCACCTGCCGCTACTAGGTTTTAGAAAAGGCGATATAAAATGCATGCACATGACGTGTAGAGAAGAACGTGTAAATTTGGTACAATTTTTGTTTTCTTATATTATAGACAGTCAGTTATATTTTTCTACAATTAAATTTATTTATTACATTTGGGTTTCTTCGTATCGCGTCAGAAAAAATTAGCCCCGTTATCAGGCAACAATGATAATATTCTTTTGCATTTCTAAATCCCATACACAGAGAAATTAAGTATACTTTTTTGCCTAACCTAATGTTGAAAGTTACATGCCAACTGTAGCAACATTAATAAAACTAATTAAAACTCTTTTATTTTGTAAAAGGGAGAAGAGAGTGTCATGGGACCGAGAATTAGGAAACTAATTTTCACAATTGGTTCAATACATTCATTTTTAAGTTATAATTCCGCTTTTATGTTTGTAAGGAAGAGGCCAACCCTCAAGCTTATTTATATATTTTTCCATGATATTTTTCAAAAGAAAAGTAAATCTAATAAGTGTGACAGCGTATTCAAATGTATGGTCAGATGGCTCCCATTTTACATCAGAGAAAGGACACTGAGGAACGTAGTACGCAGAACGAGGTCGGATATGCCTAGGCCAATAGGAAAAACGATACGTCAAAATTCTTCCGTCCGTCTGTCCGTGAACGCTAGCAGCTAAACCGTTCAGCCGCTTTTCTCCAAAATTGATACTCCTCAATCGATCTGTCTGATGTCGCGGTCCCTTGAATGTGTAACCGATATTTTAATATTGAGGGGAACTTCACATGAAGCGCTTGGGACATTTAAGAAATTTTCAAAAATAATGTGTCCGTCATTTGTATTAAATTTTGTTGATGCACAGTGTGCGGAACGTTCAAGAGAATAGTGTAGATCACATGTTTGTTGAAAACTCTGATTTTTCAAAAATGGCAATAGTTAAAAATACTTTCGGAGTCTTCCTAGAATTCGAATTTTAATGATAGATATTTTTCCCTTAATGGAACATGTTCCTTGGGGAGATAGATTGTTGGGAGGGAGATTGGGAGGGATTGATTGGGAGGGAGATTGATTGGAGGATAGATTTTGAAATAAGGTCACGTACAATTTTTCGAACGTTTGAGTACTTTTCGCGTAATTTTGGGTGTGAATAGGGTGAGGAAGTACATGCTGTTTTAGTTCCACTAGCTTCACAGTAAATTTTCATTTAACTGGTGTATTCGGTGTGTATGTGGTGAGGAAGTACATGGGTGAGGAAGTACATGCTGTTTTAGTTCCACTAGCTTCACAGTAAATTTTCATTTAACTGGTGTATTCGGTGTGTATGTGGTGTATTTTGTGTTTGGAGTCCGATTACGCTGCAATTTTAAATGTTATTACTGTGTAACGGTTCATTTGATCTTGTCTTTTGACCTCCACCCGCTTATAGTTTCCTGAAATCACCATGTATAGCAAATTACATACCTTCATAGATGATGGATCTCCTAAATAATGGAATTGGCGATTTTTACATTTTGGTATCAATGATTGAGAATTTGCTTGTTTTTAGTTTGATAATAAAAGTTCCAAAGTTGTGTTAAATAAAAAAATCTCTTTTATGACCTCCACAATTTATTGAACATAGAATATCTCGTATGTACGAAGAGCCACATAGGAGGTTTTTGGAAGGTGCTGTCAGAAAAATATTACAATAAATAAATATTTAATACTATTATATAGAAAATATAGAATTGATAAACTTAAAATAACTACATTATTAACAGCAATAAGTGTTTTTTCTTACTCATGTAATTTTTTTTTTCATTTTCCCGCCCTTACGAAGATTGAAATAAGGAAAATATGTGTAATCCTGCGCCGAAAACGGTGAATTTTCGACAGACTCTTTTTTGCCGGGTCCTGGTAACGAAAAAGTGGATAAATACTGTTACTAAATATATAAAACATCCTCTAACACGTGGTGTACCTATAATTCTAGTTTTGCGGATCCTTGATATTGATAAATCAATTGACGGCAAAACGTCTGTTCGTGTGTGGTAAAGGCTAGCACCTAAACCGTTCAGCCAATTTTCTTCAAAATTGATATTTCCTAATTGATGTAAATCAACGCAAGACTTTGGGAGTTTCAAACGGATATTTTGAGAGTACTTCACAAGACGTCTCAAAAACATTTTCAAAATTTTCTCTAAAATGTTCCAAATTGTTTGGTCAAATTTTATCTTAATAGCGCCAAGGACGTTTAAGAGAATTGTGCAGGTCTCATGTTCGCTTAAATCTCAGATGTTCTGAAACTTGCAAAAGAGCATTTTTGGGCATCATCATATAATATTGTAATAAACTATAATATTATTCTCTAATTTTGAAGATAGAGATTTTTCGCTTAATCTGTTCCTTAGAGATGAATTTTTAAATAAATCACCATGTACATTTTCAGAAAGTCTAGTATTTTTCGGTTAATTTTTGCTTGAACTAAAGGCTTTTTATTTTTTTTCTGAAAAACTTCTCCAAACTTTTTCTTAAATTGTTTCCCTCGTTTAGAAGAAAGAATACTTAAAACTTTTGTTTCCTTCTTTCGATGTAATTCAGGTGTCAAGGGTGCTTGAAGTTTTTCACTTTCTTTCATTTGTTGTGAAATAATGTGATGTCTTTTTTTGTAAGCATTTCTTGTTCTGTAACTTTAGCCTCTGTCACATCCATTTGAGCACTCCCCTCTGAGTACATTCCTTACTCTTTTTACTGTGTTTCGTGAAGTTGATTGGCTCTCCTGTTCTGCCTAATTCGCTAATCGTGTTCTTCCTTTCGTGAACCCCATATTTCTCAGTCTCTTTTGCGCATAGGCAAATTTGTTTCTCATACTATTTGTTCTAGCTGTTACTGTACACACGTTTGCACATTGCTTTT
Organism: Teleogryllus occipitalis; assembly: GCA_011170035.1. NCBI lineage: Eukaryota > Metazoa > Arthropoda > Insecta > Orthoptera > Gryllidae > Teleogryllus > Teleogryllus occipitalis. The sequence goes on along the minus strand of BLKR01004532.1, from coordinate 40,082 downwards.
GTACTACCACCATTTTCGCTGTTTTCGGCCTTATAACACAATCTTGCCGTTTAAGAATATCCCTTTTCAGAATACCATCGTAATTGGGCTGTCCCAATTCTGCAAACAGAAAATCTTGTCAGTATTCTTCGTCGATTTCAAAATTTACAGGGCATTCCCCGTAAATTTTAAGCGGATGTTCTGAAGCACTTCGTGCAGCATTATAATAGACTTTTATTTTACGTTTTTGTCGCTGTTCATACGACAGAACGTCAGCTGCTCTGTGACATTCTGCAAGTATTTGCTGAATATATTCCGGTACAGTTGCTGGTCGGAACTGTTCTTTTCTTTTACACTTACTTTTCAATGTTATCCCGCTGGTCCTCTTCATTGTGGCCCGGAAGAGAAAAAATGAGAGAGATAAACAAAAAAAATCTGAACATTGTCCCCAATTTCGCTAGTTGAATAGGTGAAACCACAACCACCTGATTTCCACGTTGCGTTCATACCGCATCCCCTTATTTTCATTATCTGAACACACCCCAATACTGATCTTCGTCGGTGTGTTGCGGAGGTGGGTAAGTACGATAAGGGCAGAAGGTGCCCTTCCGGCCCTTGCCTATTCTGCAAAAGGGCGAAAGACAATGAAAGGGAGCCAAGAGAACAGGGATGGCCCAGGTGATGGCAAACAGCAGCTTTTTGGGAAGAGGTACTTGCAAGAGCATCGGCACGTGGCGCAGCGCAGCCTCAGCAAGTGGGGTCCTCCGAAAGAGCGACTCTGCAGCGGCCAGCGGACGGGTCGGCGACATTCGGAGCGAAAGGCGGTCGGGAGAGGCGGAGAGCTGCTAGGAGGACCCCGGAGGGTCGGTCTGGATTAGCGGGGTGGAGGAGTGTCGGCAGGTGCAGTCAGGGCCGATCTGAACCGACGGCGGGGTGGGAGGAGGTGGGCAGGGTCAGTTTGATCTGAATTGAACCGACTAGGGGTGAAGGGAGGTCAGCAGGGCCAGTTTGGGCCGATATGAAGCGGCGGAGGAGCGGAAGGTTCGTACACACCGGTGACGAGCTAACGAGTAGCATTCACTCCAACCCCCCACCCCCCGCCCAGCAGAGGTCAAGCTATTATACTTGGTGCACCACAACTCGCCACAGCAAATATCTTGACAGAAGTTTGAGGTATTAAGGTGGTGTTTGCGCCATGCTGTTGCAGGTGGGGCAAATAACATTTCGCTTTCTTGTTTGAACCGTACGTAATTTTAGAGATGTTGAATCAACTTTGTTTTTTTAAAATGGAAATATATTTTTTTTAGCATTCTTAAGTTCTTTAAACGTGAAATGAAATGATACAAATATTGTTAATATTTGTAATATATTTTTCTAAAAAAACATTGCACTTAGTAGTAGTTGTATAACGCCACGCTGCATTGATCGAGGGCTACAATTGGCGGAGCACAACTACACGCCGCACGCAGTGACGTGGCTGCAGCCCTCTTATTATTCTGTTATTGGCAGTCAAGGAAGGTCTCCCTATAAACGTCTAACATTCCCTTCTACTAGAATAGGTTAGTATGTGTAGAGCATCTGACTAGGAACACATCAAGAATGTGTAAGAAATGAGAAGAAGGCTGTGAAAGTGTGTGCAGAAAGGTATCCTCATCGGTGGATAATATTGCGGGAAACCTTTTGAAGCAAAAGACTGCTTTCAAACGGCGAGTGGCATGCAAAGAAACGAAGAAGAATAAGATGTACTGCAAATGAAGACCAGGAAGCAAGTGTTATTGCATCTGTGCTGGTAAATCGCCATGTGCGTTCTCGTACTATAGGTAGAGAGTCAGGATTAAGTAAGAGCAGTGTGCTTCGAGTACTCCGTCGGCACAAATACGACGATTTTCCTGTTAGCTTTCTCCAAAAATTAGATGAGTGATTTTAAACGGCGAGTTGAATTTTGTAGATTTGCTTTGATGTCTCTTCGAGATGACAGAACATTCCTCAACAACGTTCTGATCACTAACGAGGCAACCTTTGCAAATTGTGGACGAGTGAACTTCAGAAATACGCCTATTGGCCGACGGAGGATCCACACTGGATTGGGGAAGTAGAACATCAACGGTAAAGGCGCCTAAACGTGTGAATTGGGATCCTTGTAATCGGGCCACATTTAATTGATGAAAACCTGACAGGTGGCAATTACTCCCGATTCCTCAAAGATCTTTTTTTTGTTATTTAAGGTCTCATCAATATATAGGTTATTAGAGACCACTATTGCAGTTCACGGTATGGTAACTGTGAAGATGAAACGATGATAAGGGGTGAAAGGACGAACACAAATACAACCATGCCTGAGGCGGGACTCGAACCCGCGACCCTTCGGTCCGAGATCACTACGACCCTACTGCCTTAGCGATCTCGGCCACCGGATCGGTAAAGAGACCTTGCCCGTGCTCCTAGAAGAAATTCTGATGGAGTTTCGTTGCAAAATGTGGTTTCAGGATGACGGCTGCCCGGCTCTCTCTGCAAATGTGTCGAAGCAACCTTTAGATGAAAACTTCCATGATCGGTGAATAGGAAGAGGTGCTGGTCTAAGATTGCCAGCACGCTCACCTGACCTCACGCCCCTTGATGCATTCCTGTGGGGAACTGTGAAAGGCATTGAGTATGCGACGGCTCCAACTGCTCCAGACGACATGAGAAGGCGCATCGTAGCATATTGTGCTCACATACAAATACGGAAAGACACAATACAATCCGTTTTTAGGTCACTGGAGACGAGAGTACAGATGTGCATCGCGATCGACGAGAAACTCACAGAACACCTGACCACATGAACTTAGTGAACTTTTTGCGCGCAGCTATTTTTCAAACAAACGTTTAACGCAAGCATGCTATTTTGAATATTCTTATTCTCTTTATTTTTCAATATCTCATCGTACAACTACATCCAGGCATTAAAAATAATTCACGTTATTTTTTTCCCCCTAGGGCTTATATCCAGCCAACATCCGGTTACCCTTTACGTCCCGATGGGACGCATATTCAACCATACACTAGACCAACACACTTGCGGGCTCCTCTGATGTGGGGTCAGCAGAACGCGAGGCCCTCCGCGACAACACACACACAAAGTCAAGGGACAAACAGCCATGCCCAAGGCGGGACTCGAACCCGCTACCCTTCGGACCGACGCGCTGAGTCGGCACTCGCTCGTAGCCACCTCCGCCATCCAGGTCGGCATTTGCGTTATTACTATGATTTAAAACATTCTTTGAATAAAAAATGACTAAGGAAATTATATCAACTAATTTACGATCGTTGTGCTTGTACTCATCCTAGGAATCAGTGATTCGCTGGAATTCGCCTTGGGGAAAATGTGACTTCATTTCAGTATGATTTCCTCAACAAATCTGCTAAGAATCCCGCGTTGAACTGCTTTATTGGCAGCGTATGTAAGCGAATCCGCCACCGCGCCCGTTCGGGTGGGGTAAGGTGGCTCCAGATGCGCCACCGCGCCCGTTCGGGTGGGGTAAGGTGGCTCCAGATGCGCCACCGCGCCCGTTCGGGTGGGGTAAGGTGGCTCCAGATGCGCCACCGCGCCCGCTCGGGTGGGGTAAGGTGGCTCCAGATGCGCCACCGCGCCCGCTCGGGTGGGGTAAGGTGGCTCCAGATGCGCCACCGCGCCCGTTCGGGTGGGGTAAGGTGGCTCCAGATGCGCCACCGCGCCCGTTCGGGTGGGGGGTAAGGTGGCTCCAGATGCGCCACCGCGCCCGTTCGAGTGGGGTAAGGTGGCTCCAGATGCGCCACTGCGCCCGTTCGGGTGGGGGGTAAGGTGGCTCCAGATGCGCCACCGCGCCCGTTCGGGTGGGGTAAGGTGGCTCCAGATGCGCCACCGCGCCCGTTCTGGTGGGGTAAGGAGGCTCCAGATGCGCCACCGCGCCCGTTCGGGTGGGGTAAGTTGGCTCCAGATGCGCTGCTCAGCGCTCGGCCGGAGGCAGGCCTAAGGCGGGCGGCTGGCGCGGCGCGTGCCTCGGCGCGTGCCTGGGCGCGTGCCTGGGCGCCGTGAAGGTCAGCGCTCTCGCGCGCGAGGCGGCCACGCGCACGGGACGGCAGAAAGGTCAGCGAGGACCACAAAGGGAAAGGGCTATTCCTGCGCACACCGAGCGCGTTTTCATCTTCTTTTATTTTAGAGCTGTTATTTCTTCAAAGGCTTTTCGCAATGCTTTCACTGGCCGAAGATGCAGATTGAATACACTCGGTGGAGCGTCAAGAACTTCCAGCCGTTCCTCCGAGAGCTCCAGTAAACATTCTCATCAAGCGAATTCCAGCAGAGCGGATGGCTTTGCTCTTGTACCTTGATATTCCAATCTGCATGAAGGCATTATAGTGATGCGACTAAAAATTTTAAATTCTGAAGAGGAAAACAATTTATTTGAGACTGCCAATCAAATTGTGATTCAGCATTCGAAAGAATAATTATACAAATAATATATATTTCAGAAGTATTTTTTCAGACAAATATTTTGCCATAAAATATTTGATACAATTTTAACATATGTTTAAAAAATAAGTTAATTTTAATGAACGATTTACCATTCAGGTAATTTTCGGACGTTTTGAAAATATGAAAATATAAGAGGAATTGTGTTTCATCTCACTCGCACTCAGTTGGTAAGTGATTTATAGTTTATAAATTACAATATTAGTTTTCAGAAAACGCTTTTTTTATCATTTTGAAGAGAAAATTGTACTGAGAAAGGAACGGTTAACCTTAGAAGGGAGACGTTGCGGAAGCAGGCTGAGCAGGCCCTTCTCTGCGCAGGAAAGGGACATTTTATGCCGCGCCGGAACGGGAGCTGCCCGGGAGAAAGGGATGGGGCTGGTTAAGGGAGGAATGGATTTTGACTGAAGACACTGTAATTATGACGATTAACATTGCATATAATGTTTATTTATGAAAATATGAACACAAAGTTACAAATGAATGCTGCGTATTACAGAATGAATAATTTCTACAAATGACTTAAGAAAAATAACGAAAATCACAGCAGATGAAAGCGTTTTAACTAATGGTATCTTATGCAGCTTAATCGTCACTTTTCACTTCCTGGCATGTCAATTCACAAGAAAACTCATCCCAGTTCGGTGTTCTGGACAACAGACATTCCCTTTGATAGTGAAATTTTGCCCGTTTGATTTCTCTGGCGATGGCGGCGCCGAGAAAATATCAATTAAATTTGTGACATTGACACGTGGATCTGCAAGCTTAAATGGTACCTTCTACTCTCTGGAAGCGAATTAGACCAGCCAGAGGTCTGTGGTAACGGTAGATATTACATTGCACGTTTCTTGACAATGCCCTTCAGATACACGAGCAGCCATCTTATGATCACTTATGTGATGTGATGTTTTTCGAGCACGTGATACCCGACCCAACAGTTTGGATTTAAACCGGTCTCGATCTTCATGCAATGTCAAGCATTTAGATTAGCTTCTCTGACGCTAAATTGCAAATTAAACAACTCTTCAAGAGATCAGTGCAACTCATGAAGGTTAGGCCAGCAAACGCTTCCTCAACTTCCAGCTGATTGTGTAGCAAATTGTGTAACAGGAATGGTGTTAGGCAGTTCGAACTAGCATACACGTTAGCACTAAATGCATTTATGATAACAGATGACTGAGAAAGTAAGCCGTCAAAGCAGCTAGACTTGTTTGACAGAACTATCCCGGGTGAAGCAGAGACATCATTTTGAGCACCCCGGGTGACGGGGGAAAAGAAGGCGCGAGGGAGATGGCTGGGGAGAGCTGCCTTGAAGGATAGTCGACGTGCGAGAGCGTTGGATGTAGCGTTAGTGAGAGTATAAATGACGAGAGAAGCCCAGGTGAATGCGTTGGCTGGAGAGAGCTGCCTTGAAGAATAGTCGACGTGCGAGAGCGTTGGAGATAGCGTTGGTGAGAGTATAAGTGACGAGAGAAGCCCAGGTGAATGCGTTGGCTGGAGAGAGCTGCCTTGTAGGGTAGTCGATGGGCGAGAACGTTGAAGAGGGCCGGTGTGAGAGCGTAGGTGACGGGGAAAGAGCGGACGAGTGCGATGGCAGGGGAAAGCCACCTTGTGGTGTTGTCGAGGTGCAAGGGCGTGAGAGGGGGTGCGGCTGGGAGCATAAGTGACGGAAGAACGCGCGGGCGATATCGATGGCTGGAGAGAGCGTTCTTTAAGGGCAGTCGACGTGCGATGGCTTTGGGGAGGGCGCGGGTGAGATCGAAGTTGGGAAGGGGAACGGGCTAATGCGGCGGCAAGGTTGAGGTGAGGTGTGTGTGTGCCACTGCGATGAGGTTGGCGGAAGGGTGGGTTGGTGGGCAGGTGACGCAGGGTGGATAACGAGTGATTGCATTGGCGGGGGTGGGATGTGACTGTAGTGGGACTGTGAGTATGTAGTGGAGGTCGAGGGTGTGAGCACGTATGGCGGGGAGAGGGGAACGGCCGAGTGAAGTGGGGGGGGGGTGCGGGCGGAGAGGGAGTGAAGTGGGTGGTGGTGGAGGACCTTCGACTTGCAACGAGCCGCAGAGAGCGCTGCGGTGACGCGTCGCCTCGTTAAACGATTTTATTTCGCTGCGCGGCGCCCCGGAGCATTCGCGGTCCCCTCCCCCGCCAACTGTGTCACGGAACATCACGCGCTCTCGTCTGGCGAGAGGATGCCGGCCACTGTGCTAGAGCCTTTTGTTTTCACCAGCCTAGCTCCAAGGAAGAAAATGACGCATCTTCTCCTTCGCTGGAATGGAAAGAAAGGGAACTGGATTTTGTTATGTACGTAAAAAGACACAAGTCAACAATAACAATTTATTGATCAAGCTCTTTTACAGGAGTGATCCCGTTTGCAAAACTCCAGTGGAGTAGTCCGTTGTACAATGCCGCGGTGTCCAAAATCCAGAAGATGTCCCAAGATACGTGCACAGTCGTCCAAAATGCCAGGAGAGAGAAAACAAGTCAACTTCGCCGAGTTCGCACAAGATACACTATACACTATGTCACTTCTGGATCGCACTTCAAGACTGTCTGCTCCTCTGGCCGGCGCGGCCCGTTAAGAAGCACGCCGCGCTGTAATCTCGCCTCGGGGCTGCTGATCCGCTCGCCGGCCGCTCACGTCCCATTGGCCGGTCTTCGCGCCGGTTTGTGGCCCTGCTGCCTTCAGTAGCCTCCGTCCCGCGCTGCCGAATTGGCGCGCGATACGAATCTCGTATATCGCCGCAACAGATTTTTCAAAGACAATTTCAAATCCTTCATAAAATCGAACATTTATGGATTTAAACTTTAAAAAGTAATACCATTTCAATTGGGTTCATAGTAGTTTCAACAATTTATTCATGGAGAATTGATTTAGTAGCTAATTTAAAGCATGCGCTCATTTGCAATAAAATTATATTTGCGAATCTCGAGCGATATTTCCTCGTCCATCTCCCGTTTTACACACATACTTCTACTTCTACTTCTATGCACTACACTCACACATAATAAGGGAGGCCTCGTATTGTAGAGCTTTGATACGTAATAAATGGGTATATGTTTTTCACATATGTAGTAAATTAATTCCTCTAAATCGTTGAATGCTCACAATTCACGTTCATGTGTCCTGGGTACCGAAAGTTGGCTGTTTGTCCGTGAGGAACGCTGTGTTATACACCGTTAGGAATTGATCTCCAAAAATGATATTCCCATAACGAGCTGGCAGAATTTGAGATTCTGCGAATTTGAAACGAATTTTTCGATTGTTTGTTCAAACATTAACTTTTTGGCCACTGTTCCCTGGCATGTTTTGAATACAATGTTGGCTTGCTGGAAACGGGATTACGTGTCGACTAGGTTTTATAACAACGCAAACAGTGAAAATCGAAAAAAATGGACTGTTTTGATTAGTGTTCCTTTCTTTCAATAGGAACGAAAGTAGCTCAGAAATTTTGAGAGGCGAAATTTATTTTCCAATATGGTGTAATTACCAATTAATTTCTTATTTATATTCGTTTAGTATTTCAGAGTTTCTTTATCGTGAAATATAAAAGTGGTAATAAAGTCTAATATAGTTCGCATGAGAATTTCCGTGTTTTGAATAAATTGGAGAAAAGCCCAAAAATAATTTTAGGTATTTTCGGAATCCTTTTAATATGTTTTGTACATAACTGGATTGGTGGAAGGGAAATCCGGGTAGTTTAGGTTTTATAGCAACGCAAGTTATGAAGATAAAAAAAAATTAAAAAATTGGACTGTTTTGATTACTTTCCTTTTTTCCAAGAATAACATGACAAGCACTAAATTATTTCAGAGGAACGTCTTATTTACTAAGAGCGCAAAATTGACTCATTATGACTGTATACAATTTTTCGAATTTTGTGTAAGTTCAGGTGCTAACTTTACCATCCCAAATTTTTGAAACTTTAATTGGGGGGGTATTAGAAAAAATTTTGGTGTCATTAAAGAGCCCAAAATTAGTACAAAATTATGGCGCAAGAGATTTTAGTTTACAAAAATAGAATGGTTTTAATTTTTTGTTTTCTTTGTTAGGAGTGACTATCGAAATTTTGAATAGTAGCCCATAGAAGCCCAAAATTCAATTCCTTCGATCATAAAAGAATTAGAATTTGAAGTCAATGGGAATGCTAACTTTATCGCCCTCATTTTTGAAACCTTATTTTCCGGGAGGTTGTGGAGTACCAAAAAAAAAAAGATTTTTTGTGTCACTGATGAGCCCAAAGTTAGCACAAAATTATGGCGTAATAGATGTTGTGCTTTAAAAAATAGGGGTTGTTTTGATTTTTTGTTTCCTTTGTTAGGGGTGAGGGGCGAACTTTTTAAAAGTGACCCACAGGATCCCAAAATTTAATTTTTCTCTTATCCTGCTACGAAGCACATTCAATTTTTTTCGTATCTGTCGATGTGGAGAACAGTTGTGCAAAATAATCAACGTGGTGGATGTTGACTAGTTATTCAAAAATGGGGCGTGGCCTTTGACTTTGCCCTTGTGGCTTCTTCTGCAAGGAACACAAATGGTAAACACTTCAAAATGCACATGCCGTTGATGTGAAAGAAAAACATGGAAATATTCTAACACAAACGTACATAAAATGCAAAAGTGTTAAATACATGTGTAATTAGTTCTTTAACATACAAAATCTTCTTGAAATTTATGTTGAAAATTTATATTGCAACATTCCGGGGCCCACCTAAAACTGTTCATCTCAGAGTACTGGAGTGTCATTTGTATGCGACTGTTAGAAATGAGAGTTATAAAACCAGAGAATGGTCCTGAAATTGATCGAAATCAATTAACGCTCAGCTGAGCGAACATTTCGAATGCGAATTTACAATTGATGTACGTTAACAGAGCGTATTCCCGAGGGCGAGTGCAAAGGGGATTGTGGATCAGCAGAGCAATGAGATCCATCAAAGGCTGAGCAAAAGCGCTCCCAAGTTGAGGCTCCAGCCGCTCCACTTTGGTGAAACGAGACACTTTAATGCACCCGAATCTTCTCTCATCCATATACATGGTGCCACTGCAGCTCTCTGAGCCTCAGATAGGTCGCGTGTGCTATCGATATCACTTAAGCCATCAACCCAGGGCTTTGTTTTTTACCGCGCGGCTCGAAGTTCTTATGTTCAAAAATATCCAATACGTTCCATTAGAACATTCGTGCTGCGTACTTTGCGAGTAATATATGTGAACAACACTCCTCGATATTTAGTAAATTCTGAAACAATATACACGGCGGTAATTCAGAAAAGATCAGCAAACTGTATATTAAATACGTATTTCAACAACAAATATAACTAATTATTCATCAATTAATTCAGATATGTTCGTGTAGGGGAGCTGCCATTGGTCATAAAACCTCATGACAATAATCCCAGTTACCAAATAGAGCAACTCATCTGGACACGGAAATTCGTAATATTCGCTCCTAACTTGGAATGTAGTTTTCTCAACCAAAAGCTCAATGATACCTCCTCTTAGCGATGAGATTTTGAAAAGGTTAAGAAGCGTCCTCCCACTGCTTAGTGCGGTTTTTGAGATGGATATAAAATAAGTTTCGTTAAAGAGTCAATCGTGACTAGGAAAGTTATTTTTCAGTAGTCAGACATGGGAACTACTATTTACCTTCACTGTTTATTGTTTAGAAAATGGCAAATTCTGGTATGTGAGCGACAAAATAGAGTTTTTTCTGTAATGAACGAACGTAATGATTCCATGTCCTTACAAAACAACTGTGACTGCAAAGTAAACAAAACACGGTGTGAAATAAACAAACATGCCTGTCGCCTCCCAAAGTTGAAATGATACCAAGAGTATATAATTTTCAGCTTTATTATTTATTACTTTATTGATGGATTGGCTGAAATTTCCGGGCACGTCAGCTGCCATGATCACAAGAACCGTTAGAGCAGTGGATGTTTTATGGTAAGAGAGGATGGTGTTCCTCCTTTCTGGATGGTGATATCTGGCGCCGACCACCACGTCGACTTGCGAGGAATTTCCCCCTCCAGTTTTACTCTCCCAGCGGGGCACCGCCCCGACCGGGTCAAGCTCTACGCTTCCGACTTATCTCCCTTTGTGGTAGTGTAATGCATGCGCGCGCGTGTGTGTGTAGGGAAGGAACGAAAAGGAAGTATTGCGCGAGCCGTGTCCCGTTAGTTTGGACTCTGCTTCCACAGTTGCCTAGAACTGTGGAATCACATGAACTACATAGAACTACAGATTAGAGCAGTCGATAGCTAGATTTCTCCAGTCAGCCGTTTGATTCGATGTAGCTATCTAATTAGAACAGAAAATTCGCCACCGTCGGAACTCGAACCCCAGGGCCTTCCGGTCAAAGCCCGCGCAGAGCAACAGAAATGTAGGTCTTAGCTAAACTCAGACGAAGCAAGTTTCTACTAATGCGCAATAAAAGGTGTCGCGCGAAAGTGTCCTTGGCGATCGCGTTCCTAACATTTCATTCCTACGCCAGCGACTCGCTTTCTATGGTAATGACGTAAATAACTATCGCCATTTAAGTTGAGACAAAAGTCTATCAAAGAATTTGCAAACAGTTCGTCTGGATGTATCTGTTATAAGGATGTGTTCTCCGGAACGAGTAGAAGCACAGTCTTAAGATGACTATGACCTCTTTACTCTTCACTGAGCTTCATCGCTTGCAAGCTGCTCGCTTTGTATGGTAATGACGTTAAATAACTCTCGCCATTTAAGTGGAGACAAGTCTATCAAAGAATTTGCAAACAGTTCGTCTGGATGTACCTGTTATAAGGATGTGTTCTCCGAAATGAGTAGAAGCACAGTCTTAAGATGACTATGACCTCTTTACTCTTCACTGAGCTTCATCGCTTGCAAGGTGCTCGCTTTGTATGGTAATGACGTTAAATAACTCTCGCCATTTAAGTGGAGACAAGTCTATCAAAGAATTTGCAAACAGTTCGTCTGGATGTACCTGTTATAAGGATGTGTTCTCTGGAACGAGTAGAAGCACAGTCTTAAGATGACTATGACCTCTTTACTCTTCACTGAGCTTCATCGCTTGCAAGCTGCTCGCTTTCTATGGTAATGACGTAAATAACTATCGCCATAAGTTGAGACAAAATTCTATCAAAGAATGTGCAAACAATTCGTCTGGATGTACCTGTTATAAGGATCTGTTCTCCGGAATGAGTAGAAGCACAGTCTTAAGATGACTATGACCTCTTTACTCTACGCTGAGCTTCATCGCTTGCAAGCTGCCGCACATTGTACGCCCGCACGTTAAGCTTTCTTTCGGCGCATTCCGCAGCCCTCAAAGGCGTTTTGCGTCGGGACAAAGCCAAGGTCTTAATGCAATTCTTCACGCGAGCAATCAAGGGCGCGGCGCCTTCGCGTGCGCTGCGCCCAGCGATCGGATTAAGCCCGTTTCACGCGCGCGTCGTCAAAGCCGCGCCGCGCTGCGCGGAGGCCATTTAAGAGGCAGGTGAGGCGAGGGCTGCCGGCGCGTTTAAGTGGCGGCTTTGCGAGATAACGAGGCAGAAAGCATCATTGAATCCTCGCCTCCCACAATTAACACAGCAAGGAACTTCCCGCGCTCTGCCGAGTGACAACGTTTCCACTCATTTGCGCATCAGGTACGAATTCCACATAACGGGTTACAAACTCGCGCGCTTTACAGAAACGGAGGGGGTGCGCAAGGATGATGCCAGTCACGCAAAATAATATAGGCCCCTTAAAATAAGAGCGAGTTGGGGAAAATAAAAATGCATGGTTATTGTTATGTACGTGAAAAGACACAAGTCAACAATAACAATTTACTGGTTCAACTTTTTACAGGCGTGATCCAGTTTACAAGTATACAAAAGCGTAGTCCGTAGTACAAAGCTGTGGTGTCCCAAAATCCAGTAGATGTCCAAAAGTCGTGCACGGTCGTCCAAAAATAGCCGGAGAGAGAAACCCAATAAACGTTGCCGAGTTCGCACTAGATACACAGTCACTACTTCACCTCTGGATCCGGCCCTGGTGCGGCCCGTTAAAAAGCGCACTGCGTCGCATACTCGCCTCGGGCCTGCAGATCCGCTCGCCGGCCGCTCACACCCCATTGGGCGGTCTTCGCGCCGGTTCGTGGCCCTGCTGCTTTCCGTAACCGGCGTCCCGCGCTGCCGAATTGGCGCGCGATATGACTTCTCGTATATCGCCGCAACAGTTATCATATTTTTAAATAAATAACGAGTGGTGTTACAATAGCACATTCTTTTTTTAAATTGGTTATTTAAGGTCGCATCAACATCTAGATCATTAACGACCACTATTGGTGTTAACATTATGGTAACTATGAATATGAAACGATATGGTAGTGATAAGGGGTGAAAGGACGAACACAAATACAACCATGCCCGAGGCGGGACTCAAACCCGCGACCCTTCGGGTCAAGATCACTAGGACACTACTGCCTTAGCAATCTCGGCCACGGGGCTGACAATAGCACATTATGTTTTACATTATTTATATGTATTACAAGTAATTTAATACTAGTGTTGAACAATTGACAAAATGTCACGTTTAAACTTTATTGGTGAAATCACTGTCTGAGACGGCTTGTTTCCTTTAAGGGTCGCCTCAATGAGCAAGCACTTGCGTCTGCGACTGTTTTCAATTGGTAAAACATGTTATGCCACGGTGAGTTTTGAACTTGAATCTGGAGGTACAGTAAAATCGCTCTTGTCTATTATATATTTGCGCATTATATTACGTGCTATTATCGCGCATTAACGAACTCAACGCATTAACATTGTTTTGAAATTTTACAATATTTAAAAATTACTGAGATGTTCATAAAATGTAGAACTTTGAAATATTATTTAGCGAAATAGAAGGAACGATTTTGAGAAAATCATTTTATCGAAAGTTTTTATTCATCACGAATATTACTCTACATAACGCAAAAAGTACTCATATTAACCATAGTTGTATTGCAAAAAATGTTTGCTTGATTTTATTAATTTTTGATGTGGTTCTTTTGAAATATTACTTCGCTGACTAATTAACCCCTTAGACTGCGCTGATGAAAAATGCAAAACTATCTTCCGCACACCACTTTTTCCTCAGTACAGTTTGAGTCCCAACGATAATTAAAGCAGATTGCAAAACTTTCGAATGTGTGAGAGAGCAATTTCGGCACTTGGCCCAGCGCTTGTCAATCTTTCGCTGCGCGACGCAGAAGCGGAAAAGTTATTGGACGCCAATCCAACGGCGCAGGGGCGTCTTCCGAGCGACGCGATCCGATCCGATCCGATCCGATCCCGTCACCACTTGGGCAATTAAAGCAGCAGGACGGGGCGGACGCCTTGCTCCGTGACGGGTGGGGGGTGGGGGGTCATTCACTCCAGCCGGCAAAGGGGAGCCGAAGCCGGGATCTGTGGAAAAGCGTATTCTCTTGCATATGAGAAAAGTCAGTTCGATATTTGACAACATTTTGAAAACATGAATTTCCTCTTTCCTAAATAATTTATTATGTATGTATACCAGTCGTTTAATTCTTTACATTATACTTTATTATGCTTTAATATTTTTGTCACAGTGGATCAAAATCTTCAAAGTCAGTTACAACTTATTTTATTTCACATAAAATGCTTTCAATACAACTCAAGACTGACATACATGAAGGCAAAACAAAATCCAGTAACTAATCAACAAAATAGTACGAAACAACCTAGTGCGAAATTATTAATTTTAATTACTCTTAGAACTTGTATTCTATTGACAAATAAATTAACATGAATATTGATACTGAATAATTTTTTCGTTTTGTTAACTAAATATGCTCATTAATTCCATGAAAATTCTTTATCTCATGTTAATAGCATGAATGCAATTAAAATTCCATCGTGCAAATTAAAAACGCACTCTTAATCAGAATTCAGAAAAGCCAATCGTGTAAAAGAAACTATTATACAGACTTGGCCAAGGTGTTTGCAGTCGGCCATGAATCATGAACGTGTACATCACATATTATGTAACTACAACTACATAAAAATGAATAACAAATAAACGAATGAAGAAAACTAAATTGGGGAAGTAAACGTTAAGCTAGCTGCCTTATGGAACAACATAAAATATTTAATGTGAATAAATTAAATGTTTACTTGTAAAAAAATGGCCTTATGATTACGACTATAAAAGTGTAAAGGTCAGTTGTGTTTACCAGTTCTAAAAGTACGCAATAGCAAAACTGTGCCAGAAGTGACTAATTTTCACCCAATATTTATACATGTTTTATTATCTCTCATACCTGTCCTTAGTTTTCGTGGGTTGTAATGTTTTCATGACTTTGTCAGCTTCTACTATTTTATCCCAATTTGTTAAGTACCTTCCATTTGCAAATATTTTGTGAAAACAATAACAATGCAAGGCTTACTAAAATAGATATTTTCCAGAAGCAATACTACGTCATAAAATGCATGTGTTGGGTTGAAACGACGTGCTTGAACTTCTTAAAATTTGAATTAGTCGTAAATGGAGACGAAACTATTGAACGTAACATGTGTATAAAGGGGTATAATTGCACTCGTGGTATATAAGAAAACTCGCTCCTATTGTCGCTCGTTTCCTTGAACATACCATTGATTCATTTTTAGCCCTCTTTATATACTCTTTTCATTAATTACTATTATAATATTCCATTAATTGCAATAATATAATATAATTCAATTCTGTGTATTTGCTTCTTTATATTGCTTCCTTTACAATTTTATAACCAAAATGCGTGCTGGAGGAGTGAGCATTAGCATTGTCTTCGCTGCGCCACTGAGCCGCAGGTGCTAGGATTGGATCCAACGGAGCCGCATTGTCGGCTCTAGCTACATAGCTTGATAGAAAATAATTCTAGCGGCCGGCTGCTCTCATCGGTAGTTTTCCGTGGTTTCTCCGATCAACACCAGGCGAATGTGTAGCGGTTAGCGTATCGGACTGCTATACCCAAGTTCGCGGGTTCAAACCCGATCGAAGCCGTGGATTTTTAAGGGCGAAAAAATCCTTCGTACGTCTTCCCTCGGAGGGGAAGTAAAGCCGGCTGTCCCATGTTAGTAGATTTACTGCATGTAAAAGATCCTCAAGCCTAAATGATGCCTCTGAGCTAAATTCAAATCGCCCAAGTAATACCTTCTTTCTCTTGTTGAAAGGAGTGTAACGAAATTTGCGTGGTCAGACGGAAGAGCAGGCCTCATGGCCTGAGTCTCGCCACGTAAAATAAGGCCAATTCAATTCAATTCAATTCAATGCCGGAGCAGTACCCTACCAAACGGGCCACGGACTCCGCGATCTTTCCTTCCTCTTCCTTGTCCTATCCTGTCCTCTTACAGACACCCGCGTACACTAACATGCACTACACTACCACATATTCCGGGAGACTGTTCGGGATCTTAGAAGTCGCCTCGGCTGGGACGTGAATGCACATGGAGTGGGAAATCCCCAGCAAGTCGGGGAGTAGGTGGGTGTGAGATCTCACAATGTAGAGGTGGTGGGACTGTGCCATCTACTGGTAAAAAACATTCACTACACTAACGGGACTAATGGCTACACCAGTTAGCTTACCCGGAAAGATAAATTAAAGTAGGTTTTTAACCAGGTACATTTAATAAAATTAAATGTACTGGTTAATGATTATGTGTTGGAGAAACTTGTAAAGGAATATATTTAGCATCCTATCGAAGCCGTTTTCCCATGGCTTTTTATTTCATCCTTGCGACGTTGGGACATGAATCTAGAACTTGTAGGTCTACGAAGTTCTATACAGAAATTGCACCATAACTCCTGTTGATCCATATCTGCTACTTAATAACTAGCAAAACAATGAAACGCGATCTTCAAATTAGGTTTTAACAGAAGGAAGATGCTTGATATTGTTCCATAAAGTATTGAATGTGCTCAGTATTAAATGTTAAAGTATTAAGAATTAAATGTGCCAGTCATTTCTAGAGTTCAAGGATAAAATCTGGAGTCTTTAAAGCACGCAATTGATCTTTCAAAAGCAACGTTATGGCACTATTTAATTAATTAGATATGCGTGAACTAAATGTGACACAAACAAAATAAATATACGTTTATTAGATTTATAAAGAGATTTATAAAGAACATTTTGTTTCAAAACTATCCTTGTTGACTAAAGTGATGTAAATAAATTTCATACCAAGCTGCATATTGATTCTAATATCAGTTCAATATATAAGTAATGGAATACAATTTAATTTAATGCACTTATATACTTCGTAATATCTTCAAAGCTCTGAATTCAGTTTTTGATTCACAGAGATTAAATATTTAGAATATATTTCACAAACAGGATGCTTTGTAATTTAATGTACCACCCTCGAGTTAACGTAAAAGTTCCAAAACGTTATGTTGGAAATAAAATATTGTTTCTCTTTCAACGATTGACGTTAATGAGTTCCAAGAATGTTGTTATATGATTCCACAAATGTTGTTGATTACGTAATTAACTTCGGTTGTATCCTGCTAATTCACAGACCAAACCTTGTCGCCGCTGTGGTGTCGCTACTTAATAGTGTGCTCTAAAACGTTGGTGCTACTGTGCAACATCAAGACAGCGACACCAACAAGAAACTCTAGAAAGGACCAGCAATTATGGATCGTAGTAATGACAAAAGGAGGACACATAGCGGTGGTATTTTCTGATTGAATACAATCAGAAAGTCGAAAACAGTGATAAAATTCTATTATTTCTGCAAAAAGATGGCAATGGCTATAAATTGCAGTTATTATTATTATTATTATTATTATTATTATTATTATTATTATTATTATTATTATTATGTAAATTATTGTTGTTATTTTTCCTGTTGTGATCAAACGTTGCTGGAGGTACTGGATACTCTCTGACATTGTTCTTTGACATACAATCTGAAAATTATAAAATAATTTTCTTTTCAAATTCGTTTACTATTATTCAGTAGGAAAATGTCTACTTTTTATGATCAATGAAATTTTGCTTTATTCAGATGCCTCATCGTTTTGAAATTAGAAGCAATGTCTTGAGTGGGGTTAATTGTCTCGCATGACTTTTTGACTTGTTGAACAACTCCTTGGAATATTCCTTGGAATGGTTGCAGCAATCAAATGACAGAATTATACAATGCGAGTAGAAAAAACTTTTAGAGCACCGTAAGTACGAGTAAAAACAGCAATAAATTAGAATGATTGAACTTGGAGATTTTCACGGCACAATACACAAAGTCAGCCGTGTCATACACAAAATCGGCAAAGAAATCGATAGAAATCTCATGTACACTTTGCGCCTCAACACTTCGAGCTCCTGCAAGTGTAAAACGGTCCATGCATGCTAACTGGCAACATTTTATAGTCGCTGATGCGTGTTAATTTTTGAGATTTCTTCGATCAACACTACGTGAATACCGGAGGAATATTCTAACAAAAGAGACACGGACAACGCGAGATCTTCCCTTCCTCTTCCTTGTTCTATCCTCACCTCTTACACACACTCTCATGTGCACTACACTACCAAACTCGACGGAATGGCAGTCGTCAGCTTAGAGCGCGTTCATATGGGATTGTGCCCCGCTGGTCGGAGATACCTTGTTGTGAAAACCCTGTCGCCGTATCTTGCCCTCTAGCGGAGAAAGACCACCGCCATCTCCCACGATTAAAACGTACACTATTTTTACGGGCCTAGTAACCTTTGGAGTTTAGGCAAAAAGAATCACTAACAATCAATCAATCAATCTAACATTTTGGCAACATCCACAGGCAATCGCGTTGTGCCATTCATCCGTCTATTGATGTGTTTTCCACAATAAGTATCCTAAAATGTACATAGATGTGACAATTGGAGAAAGACTAAGAATGGTAGCCCACAAGTAGAAAGTACGGGAGTGAAATTTCTGACAGCAATAGCTGGCTATTACCAACAGGAAAAGTACACATTTCAGTTAAAATCTTATTGAATTATTGTCTTCGAGAGAAAATTTTGGCTGCCAAAATATCTTAAGTATGAGTAGTCCTGCAAAAGAAACCGCTCCAACCGGCTCGGAGAAAACCAATCAAAACAATCGGAAAGCAATAACAAAATATTTAGTAATAATTTATACCTATGAGGCACTCTTGCGCGCTTGTTTATTTAAATGTTGCAACGCGCAGTACTGTGTGTAAATTCATCTCAAATATTCAGGTTTTCTTCCGGGCTGATCTTAAATAAAATGTTAATAATTGAAACCGTGTTCACATTTTGAAAACGGTTGTTGCAAGAGAAGACAGCTTTTATAAACGTATTCTTCACCTCAGCATAGTACATACTATGGTCTTCTCTGCAAATTTGTGTTATAGAAGTAGGATAAATAAAGATTTGCGACCTTTTTCAATAACATTTTTATTATTGCATTTGTTGAGTTAACGCAACTTCTGGTAAATAACATTCTTGACGTTCGTACTTCTACTTTAATTTATTGAGCCCTAGGAATATGTTGCATTACATTACGGAGACCAGACAAATTTTACCCACAAAAACCTTTCATAAATGCACAATACTATTTTAATAATATAGTATAATTACAAAATTGAATATATCGTAAAAATTGAGTTAACTTTATGTTAAATATATTTGAAACAATAAAAAGTTCTAAACTGCGTTTGCAGGTCACCGAATGGAAGCAAATAAGTCAGCACATTTGCTCATTTTTGTTGTGCTGAAATATAAGGTTGAGAAATTCTAAAAAAATTCATTTAGTTTTTGATATTTTGAACCTTATGAAGTAAATTTTAAAGCGAATTTTTTTTAAAAGTATCTGTAGGTGTGCTTTGTGAGTTTGCAAATATCCTGTTCTGTGTTTCATGAAGAACAGTGTTATTTATCCTCAGCACACGCCACGTCCCACACGTTCTCTGTGAAACGAGTATTGGTCTGTTCGAGCCGCCTTTGCGCCATCGGCCACGCTCCATGAGAAGGCTCTTGTTTTTCATTCATTACACAGGCAAACCGTATTCTTCAAAGAAAAATATATAGTTGCTTTCTGTATATCCGCTACCTTTAGACATTTCTTCGAATCACTGTTGACATTTCGAGGAATCTGTGTCCAAGGACAGCCAGCTGCCCAAGTATATTATATATCCCCCCTTGTTTTCGACCCAGGAGAAATGTTACTGCCCCACCCCTCTCATTGTGCACCAATGCTCCGCCGTGATGTCAGCCGAGTGCACAGCTCGTAGCGCTGCCTCTGACGTCATCTCAATCGACGCTTCGGACGAGGCGCGGCAATTGTTCGCGCCATCAGAGCGTTTGCGATGTCTGGAAAATAAAATGGCATTGGCCCTCTCCTGGATTTTTCAGTATCTTTCATTAATTTCCCATACATTCATTAAGGGAATAAACTATCTTCATAATTGTAGTTGAAGAAGAGGAATCGTAAAATTTTACATTTTTGCAATTTTCAAAAATTCGGAGTGTTGAACGAAAATAGGACATACACCATTCTCTTGAAAGTCCACAGACGCTCGGACGGGCTGACGTTTTGCCATCATACGATTTTTCGATATCAAGGACCCACAAATCATAGATTCTGGCTACACCACGTGTTAGGTTTTTTTCTAAAATTTTCCACTGGATTTATCCATTCTATCGACCTATAAGTGTACTCCCTATTCTTGCCTAAATAGGAGAAAGTGTCATCCTGAAGAGGATCAATTCATTCCTAAAAAAAGTCCAAGGTAATTCCTTATTATCAATTTAGTTTTGTTCTTAACTTTTTTAAACGTTTTTCTTGTCATCAGTCCTCAGAGTAACATTTTTTACGTTATTACATGAAGAAATAAAGGAAGTTATTTCCATCAACTTAATATATTTAGATATAATTTAATTAGAATTAGATATAATTAATATATTTAAATAAATATATTAAGTTAACGAACATGACTTCCTTTATTTCTTTATCGATCGCTCGATGAAGATGTCCAATAAACCACGCATGTACTATAACATAACTTACTAGATTTTAACAAAGCTTTCAGCTAATTTCAATACTTGGCGCATTTTGTAACTCTGTTGAATGTAATTTCCCTCGTGGAATAGTCCTATTAAATACCATTAGTGTTTTGGAAATTCTCAGATAAATCCCCTCCTTGCTCGCGAGTCGGGAATTTATCGACAATCTCCAAAGCACTCGTGATACTACCTAAGATAATGACTCTCAAAATAAAATGGGCCTTACAAGCTTAGAAAATTATTTTCATAACTAATTCTCCAAATATTTTAGGCTCCTTACAGAAGTACTTTAGGCTGTTCACTATATTATTGAAGGTTTTTGTCTTCATACGTGTGTAATGTTCATAGTACTTTGAGTTAACTCGATGGATACAGAACCATTTCATATACATTTAAATAATCTGTTGTTTGCACGAAATAATGGGGTCCAGCGTATCCGGGTAGATCTACAACGATAGCGTTATTAAAGATGAACGTTACTGTCAAATGGTAAACGATTTATTAAGCACGTGTCCCCGCAGTGTCATAAACGTACACATCTGTCGCTAAGAGACTCGCAAAATTGTATCTGCCCATAAATACGCGAATGTCCATTCCGCGGGTCACAAATTTTGTGTTTTCCCTAATAAATCACGTGCAGTAACACATCTAGTACCCAGGCCCTAGGAGGAACAGTCAACAGCACCGTAGTGGCACAGTCTCTCTCTTTCTCTCTCTATCTCTTTCTCTCTTTCTCTCGCTCCTTTCTCTCTCTGCCTTGTTCATTCTCACTCCCCGGCTGGGTTAGAGATTAATTTTGGAGCAGCGTTTCGGAAAGCAGCACAGTGAAATGTGCCGAACCCTGCCAGTTGTCCCAGATAGCTATATATGCAATGTGCTACTCAGCAGTTAAGATTTCATAATTGGAAGGTAATTGTGATGAATCACATTAGCCTACATCTTTATTAATAACTACGGGTAACGCGTCAAAAGTGTATTAATAATGTGATAATGATAATATAATATAATATTATAATATAATATGATTATATAAGAATATGATAATAAAAATATTTATTCCCATCTTGTTTTACAGAGATCATAATACAATGTTGTTTCTTGTAATCACAACCTATGGATAGCCAGTTGTGGTGATTAGAAATACTGATCATATAAACTATTGTCTAGTTCTATTATCTAATTCTATACATTACTTATTATGTGTAACGTGTCTTTGTTTAAAATATTTTTTTTTAATTATTACGATCTAAGATCATGTAGACAAACAAAAAATTAAAATTTTGCGCTGCGACAGAAAAATAAGTGAAAATTACAGAGATCTGTGTGGAGAAAAATCAAACCTCACATTAATAAGTCATTGTAATAAAAAATAGAGAAAAAATAATTCCTTTGATACTACATTTAAACTTCTTTTATTTAAAAATTTCCTTCATTAACAATAATATCCTCTCAACTCACACTGCAAAGTCAAATTGGGCGCCATAAAAACTGTCGACCACAGAGCCGATGTGTAGGCCGGCGCCGGATCTCACCTTTCAGCGGAGAGAGACCACTGCCTCGTCCGGCAATAAAACATGCACTGCAGTTGCGGGACTAATGACTTGAGCAGTTGACGCGCCCGGTATCTCTAACCAATCAATGGTAGTTTCAGTTCAGGGACAGCAATTATTATTTCTCCGCGAATCGGCCATCACGCGATTCATGCATCCTACCAAGGCTAAGACTGAAATATGGGGCTTTCTCTAGTGGGGGAATCTTGCAATTTAATGCAGATTACATTTTTATACCCAGGGGGAGTAATGGAGGGGCAAGTTCACTTTGCAAAGGGTCTTTATTACTTGCGCAGAGTTTGAGATCATCCATATAAAATATGTGATATGCGAACATCTGGATTTATTTTTATACAGTATCCATATCCA
Organism: Teleogryllus occipitalis; assembly: GCA_011170035.1. Taxonomy (NCBI): domain Eukaryota; kingdom Metazoa; phylum Arthropoda; class Insecta; order Orthoptera; family Gryllidae; genus Teleogryllus; species Teleogryllus occipitalis. The sequence goes on along the minus strand of BLKR01004532.1, from coordinate 17,691 downwards.
GTCTCTCTACTTAGCGGGAAGAGGGAGATGCAGAACCACAGTGGACTCAAACCTGAAACATACCTCGCCGGATCTCAATTTCCCTGGTCTGATACGAGTAACTGCCTTGTTTAATGTGTATAGAAGTATTCCATTCGGACATACACAGAGAGAAGAAATTCAATAAAGCTGGGTTAATTCTGTAAATCTCTAGGATGCGCAGAAGCCATGTGTGAGGAGAGTCAAATGCCTTTTTAAAGTCCACCTATCACACGGATGTATCATCTAGGCGATTGCGGAATTGTTGTGTATCCACACTATCTGTAATCAATAGTTCTTTGCAATTCTTAATTCCTTTTCGACAGTCAATTTGCGTAGGAAGTAATAGATTTTGATTTATTAGATCATTAAGTTTCGAAGATATAACAGCAGTTAACACTTCGTTTAATGTTGATGGACAGGTGATTGGCCGACAATTCTTGGTTGAAGATTGTCACCTGGTTTAGCACACACACAAAATATTACATGTTAATATGTATTTAGGGAATGTGGCTGGATCTTACAAAGCCGCGTTAAACAATCTAGACAGGTGTAGATGGAAAGCAGTAAGGTATTTCCACCAAACATTATGAATGCTACCTCGGACAGGTGATTTCATGTTCTGCGTCTGTTAGGAGATTGCTCTAATATCAGCTTCTGTAATCATAACTGAAGGCATTTCATTAACATCTTTGCAAGCTTCTATTTATCTATGAAGCAAATAAGCCTGCTAATTGTGATAGTGAGGTACAGATCAGATATCAGATTAGAAATTAAGCATATCATTTTCATTTGGGGTTTGACATTGCCGCTCCTCTCCATCAGCATCCTCGAGTTGTCTGTAAAATTTTTCCTGCTCGGCAGCAAAAATTGATTCCTGTTGTCTTTTTTTCGATGCTTCGCTATATCTCCTAATTCTCTGGCCCAAAACTGCAATGCTTTGTTTGAGTCTCTCTTCCTTTGCTTCAAGTTTTTGATTGAGATTTTAGGAGCTCATTCAGATTTCAACCTCCTAGCTATTGAGTTCATTCCGCTTCTCACCCTTTTGGATATATCTCTGCCCTTGGCGAAATACTGTCAGATGGTCAATATATTTCCTAGATTTATTAATTTTGTCCTCGAGTCTCCTCTTCCATAATAGTGTAATCTGAAGTTTCAATGTGGGAGAAGTTACTCGCCTTGTGTATTACATTGAATATCGCTCCCCATACTCTCGGAGACAGCAACGGCAGCACAATGCACTTCTCCAGCTAGCTTTTCGACGAAATTAGGTGTGAGCTAGTTCTTCGAAAATGGTATTCATTACTTTGCAGACATTGTAAAACTTTTTATTCCCAGTCATTTTTGGTATAAGCGAACGATAGTGCAGTCATATACCTTGAAACAAAATATGATACATTTGATAATTTCCTCTCAAAGCATTAAAAATCGCATCATTATCATCAAATAATGTTGTTTTCTGAGTTTCAGCTACAGCTTCCTCTTCTAGATGTTCTTCCTGCAGCTCTTCTGCCTGCATTTGAGAGTGTTGATCCATATTTTGTACTAGTTCCATTCGCACTTCATGTTTTATCTGATCCAATTCTTCAGCTGATAGTGTATTTCTTCTCTGAATAGTATTTAGTTAACTACGTATTTGTTGTTCATTCAGGATGCTGTTAGGAGACATTTTCTTCCACTCTTGGGCATCCTTAACCTGTGACTTTCACATTCTACTTCCACTTTTTTACTTCGATAATACGCACTCATAGAGATATTGTAGCGTCATAGACTTGACTCCCTGCTCTAGAGAGACGAGTTGCAAGGTATGGGGATGAGGGAGCCAAATATAGGCTTGCGAACAAAGTCCACCCTTCAAGGACATTACAGAGGGTAGGGGGCTTGTAGGTGCCGGGCACGAAAATGCAGCCTCGGTGGCGCTCGCCTAAAGACGAGTGCGTGGGGGACAGATGATGTAGGAGGTCATGTGACTCGGGCCTATATTAAGGTGCGTCGCAGAACCCCGGATCGGGTAACGTTTTTTGGTTTCCTCGCGGCCAGACCGCAAAACTTGTCCGGCCAAGTCTGGCGCGGAAGTGCGGAAGGCACGAGCAGGTGTTCGAGGTTAACACGGTGAAGTATGCTCTATACTTCAGGGCAGATTGTCTGCCGAGGCACACCATATGCCGAGTTGCGAGTCGGCTGAGTTGGCTAATCACAGGCGCGGCCGCAAGGCGCGTGTTGGGAGACGGGGGGGGGGGCTGCCGCGGGTAGCTCCGACAAACGCCTTAGAGTGAGGTCTGGGTATACTGTAAATATTTATTGTAAATAAATTGTATATGCCCACTCGTGTCTGTTCCTTTGTGGCGTAGATCCCTACCCGCGACGTTACAGTATTCATCTCTTTTGACCATTTCGTCCGTTGGTCAATCAAACTTGAAGCGGCAGAAGATATTGCAGCTGGCTCTGTCCTCAAGCCACTTCGTCTGGAAACAGCTGGTGCCGTGTCCATGAGTGTCGCGGCGCCGCCCTTGGCATCTTGATCTGTGCGAGGTCCACCGCTGACCACTGACACAGGTAACACATTTGACACTGAAGGCCCGGTGTCAGAACCTGCCCTGTCCTGCAAAGACCGATCACCCAGGACCCTATTTCTCAATACTCGTCCATTGCATTTTAACGCTATTGCCAGCGCTTGGACTTTCTATTCCGTGTATCCTCCCCTAGACAGGCTGGCACTCCCCTCTCGCCTTCAGAGCCCTGTCTGCCTCACACATCCTCTTAGGCAAGACGAAGGTCTTCGTGGCTTACTCATCGTCGGGAGTTTGCGATTTGCAGTCCTCTTATTGGCCTCTTTCGGAGTACTTCTTTGTCTGACCACTACCCTTCGACTTGTCCGGCAAGGGAGGCCCTACCAGTAGCTACGCTACCGCCGGCATAGCTCTGAGCCATGGGAGTTTCACCACCAATGTCAAGGTCATGTACCCCCTAGGTGGACTTGTTATTGTTATTATTATTATTATTCTCATTATTATTATTCTCATTATCATTAATGTTATTATTGTTTTATTTTTTCAGAGCTTTCTGGTACATTTCTCAAGTAGCATACAGATATTTCTTTCAAAGCGTGACAACTTGCCTGATAATTACACAATTATACAATAATAAATATCTACACCAAACATATTTACAAATTAAGCTTTAAAAATTGAAGTATTAATTACCAAATCAAAGTTTCTATAATTTAGAATTTAGAAACCCACACTATCTCCCAGAAATCTTCTGACTAATGAGCATGTGCTCAGTATAACAGCCTTCTGAAAGTTGATTATGGTGTCCGTTTCGATGTTCAGTTTTCCTAGAGACTGCCGTAGAGTCTTCGGAATCACGCCTGTTGCGGAGAGTACAATTGGTATGGTTTCCACTTCCAAGAAGCGCCACTGTTCCTTCACAATTCGTGCTAGATACATGTATTTCTGAATCCCGTTTTGTATGCTATCGTGAGGTTTCCAGTATCGACAATTGCAATATCGATAAACCATGCTCTCTTGTTACACTTATCCAAAACCACCACATCAGGTCTATTGTGATGAATTGTTCGGTAAGTCAGTATGCTGCGGTCCCAATACAGTGTATATTTACTGTTTTCGGGGACATTCTGTGGACAGTATTTATAGTAGGGTGTATCAAAATCTGCGATAGTGCCACATTTCTCCATCAGTTTGGCATGTATTATTCGCGCTACCATATCATGTCTGTTTGTAATATATTGGCGCTAGCTTACTGCATCCTGAGGTGATGTGTTGGATGGTTTCATGATCTTGGCCACAGGCTCGTCATGTATCAATATATATTGTGGGGTATTTAATGATGTATTTTAAGTAGTTTCTTGTTACAATAACTTGATCCTGTATTGCTATCAAGAGCCCCTCTGTCTAAGGGGATAAATATCCCACTGTTAGCCTCTTGTACCACATTGAGACGTCGACGTTTGGTTTGGCCATTTCATTGGGATATCTACCGTGTAGTGCTTTTTGTTTCCATGTTTCCAGCTCTCTGTCTTAGTGATTCCTGAGGCATTACTTCCTGTTGCTTGAGGTCAAGGAGAGTGTAGTTGCCATCTGATTGCTGTATTACCATGTGAAGTTGGGATGACGAGGCTTTCTCATTGAAATATTTTCTCATATTGGTTATAATTTTTCTATGGAGATTTCCTATCTTCAGAATACCTCTTCCACCTACTGCCCTAGGGAGTGTGTGAGTCTGGATAGAGCTTCTGGGGTGATGATACTGGAAGCGAGTCATTTGGACTCTAAAGGTCCTTTCCAGATTCTTCAAATCCGTTGTAGACCATTATTCCTTAGACCTTATTCGGCTATACCCTTTCAGTTGCTAAAGAGACAAAAATTGCACACAAATTAAATCAAAATATTTGTATATAAAAATATTAAAATTTTTATAATAATACATTTTATACCTTACGTTCGAATTTTCTTTTATTTGCATCCCTTGAAGACAAGAAAGCAAGGGCGACGTTTGCAAGCAGTCATTTACACAAAGAGTATGAAAGACTACAACATTCTTGAAAGCAAATGAAATAATTCACTTAATGACACGTTTTCCGTTTTGAATGGTTTTCAATGGTTTGGTTGCAGGAAAACAACATTCTCCGATATAAACGTAAGACTGAAAGCAATTCAAAGTACAGGTATCAAATGAAATGGTAATAAAACATAAAATGATATACAAACGTTATAAAACCCACCTTTATTCATCTTGGGTATTAAACGCGTCATTTGTTTTACGCCGAGGTCACCGAGGCGAGGGCGCGAGGGAGATCCCCCATCGCTTGCTCGTCAGCCCTTGAAGTCCGTCTCAGTTCCACCCTCTGCCGCATTCGCTGCCTTAATACCGCGCCCGGCCGCTAGAGATCGCATTACCGCCTGCAACTTGCGAGGAAATTACGTGTGGGGCCCCTGCGTTTAATTAGCAGCGCTGCCGGGATGCTTCTGTTCCAGAGCAGAGGACCTGCCACCTGCACGTCCAACCTGCTCACTAATCTCGCCCGATTTGTTTGCAGCTTTCATATTCGGATCTATTCTTGCGAGATTGGGATATGATACTGGGCTTAGTTCAAACCAACGTCCAGTATGAATCTCAGTTGACTTTTCGTAGTAATATGATGGACTTAGTTACAAATCCAACAATCACCATCTTCCATCATTTTTCTAAAGAGGTCAAAACTCATTTGAACAGTTTACATAGTTAGACAACTTATTATTAGTTTCAATTATTAGTTGGAAGAGCAAGTTTACATTTCCTTTTATAGTCTTGCAGTAAATCAAGTATCTGGTTTGATATTTCTGTGATGAATCTAACGAAATTGGGTGTTTGGTGATTTTCTCATTTAAATATGTTAACATTTTGAAATTTCATAAAAACGACTTTCATCGTCTCTATTCTATTTTTTCGTACTACTACAGTAACTATTACACGAAGCATTAGGTTTACAAAGTTTGCATTGAAAAGAAAATATGTATTTAACATTACAATATAATGTGAGTACAATAATATTGCACGCTGAGAGGCGGCTTGTTATTTAATCCGTTTTCCAGCCAATTGCCAACTTGGAAACAATGAAATTGTAAATATTACTGAGTTGTTGATAGTAGTTTATTAAAATACAAAAATTATAAGATTTTCCCGAACTTTTAAGAATGCTCCTAGATTTCAGTGCTAAGATTGTCCTTAATTTGTGGCAATAAATTAATTTTAATGAAAATTATTGGATTACAAATTCGGTTTCTCGTGTGTGTGTGTGTGTGTGTGTGTGTGTTTCGTAAGTGTGCATTTCACATGAGCGAGTTTAGTAGCGAGAAAACACGTTCCAATTATTAATATTATAACATGCACATAACAACCCAGGTTGTTTGCCTAAAGCTAAATTGCAAAACATTTCAGAATGTAGAGTAAAGTGGACGTGAAATAATAAATGGGGTTTATATGCAAGGCTGGTCAATTTATTACAATTTTTTCTACGAAAGGAAGGGTATATAGGAAACAAATATTACTGTTTCTTAGATAAATAGGCAAGGAAATTGTAAGATTCCATGCTCAATGAAAAGATGCTTGCAGGGATCACGTGGATGGCACTTTTCCATTATTCGAATAATTTTCTTTTGCAATCTAAAGATCTGGACACTAAGGGACGAGCTTCCCCAGAATATTATGCCATATCTCAGGCGGGAATATACATTTCCAAAATACACGCAACGAGCTGCATAAAGGCCGACAGAAGTTGAAAGAATTCTGAATGCGTAACATAATGAACATAATTTAGTATTTAATTCTGTTATGTGTGAATTCCATTTGAGGTTTGACTGAATTGAGATACCTTGAAATTTTGTTACTTTAACATCAGCTAATTGCATATTGTTCATTTTCAATGGAGCATGCGATTGCCGATTTGATATGCAAAAATGCATTGAAATCGTTTTTCCTTCGTTACTTATTAATTTGTTATTAGGAAACAAATTTGAAACTTCTAAAATTGTACTATTTATGGCTTTGTTTTTGCAAAGAACATTTGTGTCATCGGCAAACAGAACTGTTCGTCCATTTTTAATTAAGGAGGGCATATCGTTTGCGTATTACAGAATGCCGATTGGACCTAGGATCGAACCTTGTGGGACACCGTTGGTCAATAATTAGATTGATTGGCAAATTATTAGAAAGATAAGTAAATAATGTCATTTCGTGCCAGTACGGTATTTCTACTCTTTGGGTTCGATGTTTATGGTACCTGGTAATCCAATTTAGGGCAATAGCACGAATTCCATATGATGGTAATTTTGAGAGCAAGATGTTATGGTCAATAACGTCAAAAGCTTTCAAAATATCTAAAAATATTCTAATGAGTGCTTCATTTTGGTCCATTGATGAAGCAACATTTAAGAAAAATGGCAGTTTCGGTACATTTTGATTTTCTAAAACCGTGTTACGAGTCTGAAAACGCTTCGTTTTCTTGAGAAAAGCTTCCACTCGAGTGTAGAAAAGACACTCTAATATTTTTAAGAGAACTGACAAGAGAGAAATTGGCTGATAATTTTGAATTACATTTTTGTTCCCTTTTTTAAAAAAATGGCCTAATTTTTGCTGTTTTGAAAATATTTGGAAATATTCCTATGCATAAAGAAGCATTGAAAATGTGAGTTAACGAGTGTATAAAGGCAGGTGCACAAGTTTTTAATAAATAGTCCAGAAATTCATCTAAACCAGATGAATCTTTATTTTTTAGTTTACTGACTATCCTGAGGATTTTGTTGGAAGAAGTTTCGTAAATAAACATCGTGCTGAAATTTTTTTGAAAAGCATATGATGTTGAATTTTGTGGTTTGTGGAAATTGGTTTAGTCATGTCAAGGGTAAATAGAGATGTACAAACAATTATCCACTGGGTTTCCCATAATAAGTTTATCCTGTAAATGGACAAGACCTAAATATTCTTTGGTCTCAGAGATATGTTGAAACATTGCCATTGGAATCTCTATCGAAAATTTATATTAGACACAGTCCCATCCCATATGTTCGCTCTGCCAGTACTTTTAGTGTGATAATAGATTCATGCTTACATTAGAAAAAGAAAACGCTTCGTCAGTATAGACTTTCGGATAAACTATTGAAATAAAAAAATTATGGTTAGCTTGGTAACCTCTCTTCTTTTCCCGGTTTTTGATTATTGCACGCCCCTTCTTACTAAGATATCTGCAGATCCTGGCCTGAGGCTACAAAACTGGTTCATCCGCTATCCCTTCTCAGTCCGTTAAGGAGGAACGAACACATTACTCCATATTATTGTACATTGGGTTGGCTTAAAATATCTAATAGAAGATTTTTTCACTACAAATATACAAAACTCTACATTTTAATTCACTACCTACCTTTTTGGCAAATTTAACGGGAATCGTTTACCTACTCGACCACGAACGATGAGATATTTCGTATTCCGCACGTTTAAACCGAAACATATCGGGAGTCCTTTCTGATTCAAGCAATGTTGTTGAACAATGCACATGTGGAGATCAGGTCTGCACCGCCCCTGAATATGTTCAAGGGTAGAACTTTCGAGTACCTGCTGAATCTGCAAGGGCGTGCTTGAAGAAGTTGCACTGTTATTATTGTGGACATTGTTGTTCGGAATTTGAGGTTTGATTTGAGTAGTTTTTATATTATGATATTTTACACACTTGTTTGTAATTATAATGCAATGATGAGATTAATATTAAGATTGAGATTGATATAATATTGATATTAATATTGTGATGAAATTGAGCTTGGTTTATTGTGGATATTTATTTGCTACTTAAGCCTTGGTTATTGGATTATTTACAAACTTGTTTGTGGTCTCTTTGTAATGCCTTGTCGCTTATATATTACAGACAGCTTATAGATTGTGAATATTTGTTGGTATTTAAGTTTTCGTTTTTGTATTATTGGCTTTGTAATGATTTTTCGGACAAACGGGTTTCGGCCTATGACGAAATAAATGAATATCAATCAATTTCTCTTTGGAGGTCAATATTCTCTTTCTTAAGATTGAAAATTGCGTTTCTGATCCATATATATTTGAAATGCGCGGTCGCCATGGCTGTAGCGAGCGGCGAATCGATCCGAACGGGCCACCCAGAATAGGGAACAAAACTTCAGTGGCGGAAGTCAGTCAGGCAGAGAGTGCAGAAGGGACGCCACGTTCGGCGGTGACAAAGGTGAGTCCTTCGATGGTAAAACGGTATTGGAACGAGTGAAACAGTAGAACAGTAATGAGGCGATATGCTAGGTGTAAAGAAAGAACTACAAAATACGTAAAAAGGGACAGTGCAGAGAGACGGATTTTATGACACAAGATTGTATGAAACCAATGTTAATAAGGTAAGCGTTGTATGACGCAGGTGTGGAACAATATCCATACATCAACAAACCAAATATCTGTGGAGTGACAAACTTATATTTTCGTGGACGATGTACACCAGGGGTATGGTGCGTGGATAATTACCTAGGCGAACGGTAACTCAGTCATATGGTGAGCTGCAACTAATGTACGGCATCTGATTGGAGTGAGAATAAGTGGTGCGTTGTCAATGCCAGGCAATCCAGCGGGCTGAAGAGAGAAATTAATGGTGTAAGAAGCGAGGCGAGCGTCATCCCGAAGGAAAGTTCCGCAGTCGCCATTAGTGTTATGTACACAAAAAGACACGAGTCAACAATAATTTATTGATCAATCTTTTTACAGTAGTGATCCAGCTGCCAAAATCCAGGAGATTAGTCCGTTGTATAAAGCTACAGTGTCCAAAATCCAGAAGAAGTCCCAAGATACGCGCACGGTCGTCCAAGATACCAGGAGAGAGAAAACAAGTTAACTTAGCCGAGTTCGCACAAGATACACCATACACTGAGTCACTACTGGATCGCACTTCAAAACTGTCTGTTCCTCTGGCCGGCGCGGCCGGTTAAGAAGCACGCCGCGCCGCAGCCTCGCCTCGGGGCTGCTGATCCGCTTGCCGGCCGCTCACGTCCTATTGGCCGGCTCTCGCGCCGGTTTGTAGGCCTGCTGCCTTCGGTAGCCTCCGTCCCGCGCTGCCGATTTGGCGCGCGATATGAATCCTCATATATCGCCGCAACAATTAGGTCTTCTATGCGCTGCACGGCCAGGGACGCGCGAGCGAGCAGGGACGTCGCGCTAGAAGGTCATCCCACCATTCCAGGCTCCTTCCCACTGGCGCCGGCGGCGGCGGTGACAAGCTTCGTCAAATTGTAAGACCGCCTCCGAGCGAACTTTATTTACAGTTCAGGTAATGGTAAGGGAAGGTGACGGAATTTGAGGGGAGAAATATTGGTATTATATTCATCGGGAAGGGGGGGTTGGTTGGTTAGTGATTCCGAGCGCGTCAACAGGTCATTAGTCCCGTAAGTGTAGTGCATGTTTTTTGAGAGGGCGGTGATCGTCCCCCGCTGGATGGCGAGATCTGGCGCGTCGGCTAGCGGGGTTTCCCCCTAACCAGGACTCTCCCACCAGCGAGGCACCGCCCCAGCCGGGACAAGCTCTAAGCTCCCGACCGGACTTCCGCAATATGTGGTAGTGTAGTGCATGTAAGTGTAAGTGTGCGTGTGAGGGGAGAGGATAGGATAAGGAAGAGGAAGGAAAAATCGCGTGCGGTCCGTGGCCCGTTTGGTAGGATACTGCTCCGGGATTCGCCTGGTGTTGATCGGAGAAACCACGGAAACTACCGATCAGAGCAGCCGGCCGCTAGAATTCTCCTCCAGACAGGGACCGAATTCGACCTAGTTGAAAAGCTAGTGCCGAAAATCCTGCCCCCGTCAGGACTCGAACCTAGGACCTCCCGGTCAGAGGCGCTTGCAGTGGCATCAGTCGATGCACTAAGCTACCGCTCCGGGTGGGAAGGGGGGCAAGCCCCGGAGTGAACAATTATTGTGAAGAGGGGGGAAGTTATATCTGTAAAAGGAAAAAGTATGTAATTCGTGTTTATAAATAATTTATTAAGTTAGACTGTTTTGTTTACATGGAAGGCAACCTGATCAGAAAAGGAAGCTTCCACACAGTGTTAAGAAAGCTTAATTAGTTACAGGCCGTAACAGTGTATGATGGTTTCTATTTCTACTAACAGTAACTTTAGTAATTCATCTTGCATCAATGACTAATGAATGTTTCATTTCCTTGTTTAAATTTTGTTTAATTGAAAATAAATTGTAATAAAGTGTTACTATTTTGTAATGTAGTTTCCATGTTTGTGCAATCCCCTATGAGTACATTCACGAAAAGAACACCTGTCCCCTTTTTAATAAAATATTCGTTGTAGTGAACCAAAATCAGGTCCATCACAATATATATCCATCCTTTTCCCTGACCTCCCTCTTCCCACTATGGCGTTTCATTACACGCTTCGAAGTCTCTTCCTCCCTGTCACGTACCCAAAATGTTCTTTTTTGCCAGTCCGTCTAGAACTTTTTCCATCTAACCTCATTACCCAATATAAATCTCTCTATTCTTATCCTCCTATTTTTCTTTCTTATTCCCTTTAGGTATCTTGGTTTATTCTAGACTATTATTTCTTCACATATCACGTTATATCTACAGTTACGAAGTTTTTTGAACGCATTCTCCCTTGTAACGCCCTATGTCTTGCCCCTAAAAGGTTTTTCAAATTCTAGCCTCCCCCTCTCTCATCTATCCCTTGTTTTTCCTTCTCTCATTTTCTATACACTTTCTTGTTTTTCTTCTTCATCTTATTCTTCTTCCCATACCGGAATTTATATTTTAAACGTTAATTCATTAAATTTGAGAGATCATTTTTTCTGATCCTAAAATCGAAACTCACTTTAAAGACAACATCAACGAGCTTACATTTGAGCTTTTGCGCTGACTTTAAAATATTTTATAGATGAAAGAGATGGCACGAAAAGAAATAAAATCCTGAAGAGTAGTAATTAATTTCCAAGGAGAAGAAAACATGTTGGAGGTAGGCCTATATAGAAAGGTATTTGTAAAGCGGGAGGAATAAAAAGACAAAAATAAGATGAACAAATAATCCTTTCCGCGAATGCTAGACACGGTTATGAGGAGTGAAGCAGAAAATCTGGAAACAATCTTCACCTCAAGAAGACCGATGGTTTGATTCAACGTTTCTGCGTTGATATGTGGCTGCGCCTTCTCGAACGTTCTGCGACTTTCCACAATTTTACAAGCAGCCAGGCCGAGGGACTGCATGCGAAGGCAAGCTGAACTCCGAAGCCGTTTAGAAGTGGACTTCCTCGCAGGAAGTCCACCGTTAATAATCAAAACTATTTCCTGTTCACTCTGTGATACGGAGAGTCTTCAAACTTGAAAGTACGAGTATATTATCTCAGATATGAATATCCACCAACAAGGGCGTCATCCCCATCTTGAAGAGCGGAGTTCGAAGTGACTGCCAGTTCAAACAAGGGCCGAGGTTTCCCCTGGCCCGGCGCCGAGCGGAGACGGCGACGGCAATACAGTGCTTCGAAGCTCGTTGCGAACTCAGCTCATGTTTAAAACAGACCGGCGCAAAATACAAAGTCAACACACGCGCAGGGGTAATGAAGGAGGTAGCAGCTGCATAAATATGGAGGAGGACAAATGTTTGGTCGCGGCCGAGGCGGAGGCGGAGGCGGCGGACCGGCGCTCAGATAGGAAGCTCAGCGCCCCTGTCTCGCTGCCTGGGGCCCTCTCCGCCCGCCCCGGCCCGGTCTGCTCGGCGCAGGCAGGGGCGCACCCTGCACAATTGATTCGCGCGAAGCTCTCGCCCCGAACGCCGCATGGCAGCCAACTTCCTCTTCCGCTGCCTCTCAAGAAAGCGGAACGAGCGCACTCCCTTCGTTTATGAACCCAAGTTGTACGTCTTTCAGCTTTCACGCTGGTGTTACATTTGCTAATCATTCTTTCTGCTTTCCATTTTACGGAGGATCCTCAGAGTAGACTTATAAGACCACTTATAAAGCCGACTGAGAATCCTTGATTGATTGATTGATTTTTTAGTGTTTCCGGGCGCGTCAACTGCTTCGGTCATTAGTCCCGTTAGTGTAGTGCATGTTTTTTCTCGGGAGATGGCGGTGATCTTCCCCCGCTGGATGGCGAGATCCGGCGCCGACTTACCATCGGCTAGGGGGGTTTCCCCCTACCAGGACGCTCCCACCAGCGGGGCACTGCCCCAGTCGGGACAAGCTCTAAGCTCCCGACCTGTCTCCTGGGATGTGTGGTAGTGTGGTGCATGTTAGTGTAAGTGTGTGTGTAAGAGGAGAGGATAGGACAAGGAAGAGGAACGACAGATCGCGCGCGGTCCGTGGCCCGTTTGGTAGGGTACTGCTCCGGCATTCGCCTGGTGTTGATCGGAGAAACCACGGAAAACTACCGATCAGAGCAGCCGGTCGCTAGAATTCTCCTCCAGACAGCGACCTAGCTGAAAAGCTAGTGTCGAAAATCCTGCCGCCGTGGGGAGTGTAACCTAGGACCTCCCGGACAGAAGCGCTGCAGTGACATCAGTTGATGCACTGAGCTACCGCTACAGGTGAGAATCCTTGAAAGTAGCGTAATCGTTGCCTCTGCCACGAACTTCACCTGACAGTTCTAGGGTTCGAGTCCTGACAGTGGCTGGAGGAGAATTCTGGAGGCGAGCCCTCCAGACCGGTACCTTTCCGTGGATTCTCCGATCTGTACCAGATCAATTCCGCACCCTCGTGCCCCTCACTGATACTTACATGCAGTGTACTACCGCACGTTGCGAGACGGTGGCCAGCTGAGGAGGTGGCTGAGGGAAAGTTTCTGCAATCAGCGTCGAGTCTCCCGTTTCAGTAGGGGTGGTGCACTGGCCTTCGCAAGGATCAAGCACACAATACACTAATGGGACTAATATCCATAGCATTTGATGCGCTTGGAACGCTTATCAATCACTTGAAATGTATGCTTTTACTTTTAACTATTTTAAATTTTACTTCTAAATAGATTTTCAAGCAGTGCTATTCTTTTTACATTTGTTTAATATCTTATGTTAAAAAATATTGTGAGATAAGTGCTTTTACTCTTTCATTGTTGTAAGGAACGGGCCGCGTTTTACTCTTGTGTTCTTGTGGTTTGTGTTTAGTCATTCGAGAAGTTTTTTTTAACACCCATTGATGCCAAACCAAATGGAGGTCGTGTTCGGTAAGTAACATAGAAATGCTTTGCATTTTCACAGACCTTGCCTAACTTGAGCTCGAGTAATTTTACTATTTTTTACTCTCATTCCATCAGCTGGAAAATATTTGCATTATGTAGTTAGAATGCAATAAAAGTACGCTTTAATCTTAGTATTTAATAAAAGTTATTTACATGACTTATTCTGCGATTAAAATCTATTCCATAATATATTAAAAATTCGATGAACATCAACAATGCGAGCATCTTTAAATTCGATTTTTGTGATCATCCGTTTACCTTCGTTTGACATTTAGTATATTATAATAATTTATGATATTATCAATTTTTTCAAACATATTTTTAGTGACAACTTCGTAGTTCCACTTGCGAAAACTATCCCTAACTTTCAACTCCAGGCACTGAGCCGGCACTGGCGCTCCAGCCCACGTGGCCGACGGAATAACACCAGCGATGCTCAACTGATGTAGAACCCGTCAAAAGGCCGCCTTCTGGCCTGAACGAGCCACAACGAGGCTGAATTCTCCTTCCTCGCCTCTCTGCGACGCACTGTGTGCACTGAGCGACTCCCCGACGGCGCGGCGAAGGACTCTTTGGAGAGAGGCGCGGCGGGGGCGGCGGATGAAGTCGGAAGCTTCCGCTGCTGGAGTCAGCCTCAGACACGACGTCTCCCAAAAGGCGTAAGAAAAAAATCCGCGCCTGGTCGGGTTTTCGAAAAATTTGAGGAGAAACCCATTTGCTGAAAATGTTGCAGGAGATGTACTACACCTAAGAATATCAATGACTTTTCACTGAATTCTCTTCACATTTCATGTCTTCGCTGTGTAAAATGATTTCGACCGCTGATATAGAAGAGTATCAAAAAGGAAACAGCGATTTGTAAATTTTGAGAACACACTTATCTAGCGCTTCACAATGGCTGCGAAGAATATCAAGATATTTGAAATCAAAAATAACATGTACGAAAGAAAGGATGCCAGCAGGTATTCAATCAACCCCACTCTTCCTAACAAATTATTTTTTGTAAATATGTCCTTTTTATCAAATAATGCTAATTTATAAAGAAACACATTGGCCAATATGATCAAGATTATCTGCCTAAAATGTATCAAATACCATTAGAAGTGTATCTTGAACTTTTCGAATAAACTACCGATGTAAGCAGATCAAACCTTATAGTTGAAAAATCTCGTGTCAAAATTATTGATCATAAAATTAATTAAACTCTGCAAGCAGAAAACTGGAACGCAAGAGCGCTTTTCTCCAATTACATCAAGATCGAGTAACATATATCCAAATGCATTCGATATCAAGAGGTCAGAAATCTGTTTTACTTCTATTGGCATTCTCAATGTGCAAACACACCATGTATATGATTACCGACATCAGAACAGAATGGTAAAGCACGTTGTCCGTTTTGAGGATTCATTTTCCAAATATCAAGCACTTCTGGTGTTTTTTCAAACACAACTTTTAAGGAACTTCCGTTCAAGTAATAAATGTAGGCAAGTAGATATGTTCTGTTCATCAAGAACAAAGTTGCATTTGCAGATTTCATCAGAAAACCAACTGATGGCTCGTAGTTTGGGAGGGGGAATCTATGAAACAATAATGACTCAAAATTGAAACGTTTTATTCACTGCAGGTAATACCATCGATTTATCGATACCATCTATTTAAATTGTCTTTATGTCTCGTTATTTCTTTTAATTTTTTTCTTCCTTTTCCTTCTTTCTTCTGCAATTATCATATAAATGTTTAATACAAACTTCGCCTGTTGAATCCATGTCTAAAATTATTTTCTTGGAGATAATCCCAATATGATTTTACAGGTGTGAGTAGTTACGCTCGATAATAGTATTCTAGTTAGTTAAAAAGATTTTCTTCTTAATAGAATCTTTTGAAGACAGCTTGAAATAACGTGATGCACATTTTTTCAAATATAAGAGTAGTTTTTGCGTAATTTTGCGTGCAATTTAAGCAATTTTGTAATAATTATTTTCTAATAAATAGTCACATTTTTTTAACCTTTCAGTGGTCGCGTGGATTACTATTATAATCCAGTTTTATTTATTCGCTGTTTACAGCAAGAGTTGATCAACTTTTGGCATGGACGTTTCATTTTTCGTGATAATTGCTGCACGAGCGATAAGTGCCAAAAAACAGCTTGGATTACAATAGTAATCGTTACGACCACTCGCGGTTCAGTTTTTGAACTACAAGGACATCATGCATATCTCTGCAATCAATGCTGTGAATGTTTATGCAAAACGCGATAGTGGAGAAAGATAGACTAGGAGGGAATTTGTAAAAGATCTCCCTTTGTCCCTTGTGAAACAATGAATGAAAATGACTGAGAGAAAAACGCTGCCGACAACAATAAGGACGCGCGGGAGACTTGTGCTGGAAATCCGAAAAGGGACCGAGGGGTCCGCGGAGTCGCCAAAGGGCAACGTGGTACGTTGTTATCTCTGTGGACGTCAACGAAACAAGAGCATTGGATAGTAATCCGTAGATAGTGTTCAATGGGTATGCCCAAAACATATTAAGAAAATATGTGTGAGATGTTCATCTGTTGTTGATATTGAATCACTTTCAGAATACAGGCTCCAAAAGTTTAAACACTTCTGTCAAACAATTATTTAATAATCATATTGCAAAGTATATCCAGTTCACAAAACATATAGAGCACAAACAGAGTTTTGAAAAACAAACATCTACCCGCATATGTGAGTATATTTAAAGTCATAATATACGCAATTTTGAGCAGTTTTCATAGAAATGTCAACATGTCAATGTTCTAATAAATTTAATAGTATTTTGTACCTAGTCAGTACTTTAGATAACATTACTCGTATATATTTGAACTAAAAGATTTCTTTCGTAAAATAGTAATAATAATTTTTTTAAGATGGATTACAAATGTAAACCACGCGGCCACTCGCGTTCCAATTTTGAAAGCGACCAGCGTAAGGATGAAAAAAATTGCGTTAATCTCTTTTCCGATGAACTTCAGTTCCAGAAACATTCCAAAACTACAATATTTAAGATAGAGATTTTGTAGTTAAATCAAATATGTTAAAAAAAATTGAATCTTTAAAACAGGTCATGTACTTTTCTTTTTGAAAAAAAAAAACAATCAGATTTTGCACAGTTTAAAAAGAACATTTCCTCAAAAACCGTTTCAATATTTTTCTTCACATTTCTTCCATGAATAGAACAAGGAACGCTTTTATTTTATTTTAAATATGACAGTAATATAAAGAATGGAAAACTTCTCTATCGTGGTTTTGTAATGATTTCATCACATACAATTTCTAATTTCTTTGTCTCAAACCTTTTGCATTTTTCTAAGTGAAATCACCTCTTTAAGCTAACGTTTCGGAGGTCGATATATCCCATTTAAAGCGACTGTCTGGTAGGGAAGTAATAAGCCTTAATTCACGGTTATATCGAACCTAGCAACGCTTTCTAAATTTAGGTAAATCGGACGGGGAGACCTTGGAATGTTTCCTTGTAGGTTGACTCATCCTCTACATTTTCTCTAAGTCGTATTTCCATTGAGTCAATAAGGACATTAAGAGTTGAAGTATGGTAGCTGCATATACAGACATATTGAATACGATGGGTCTTTACCTAATCTTAAAATCACGTTTCCTCAAGTACTGAACACCCTCACAAATAGATATTTCTCGTAATAATTTGAGAGAAGAACGAGGTAGTATTTTGATGTATATGCTATAAAGAGAATCCGAGAAAGCAATCCTCGTCAATGAAAGGGTTGAGGGCTATTAGGAAAGCCGTCTGTGTGACGTTTCGTCAATATTTCAGAGAGGCCTTTCGAATGCAGCGAACAGGAACGGTCGCGGCCGGGCTGCCGCTGCGCCGGGCGAGCGAACGTCACGGGGCGGGGCGGGGCGGGGCGGAGCGGGGCGGGGCGGGGGGGGGGCGGGGCGGGGCGGGGCGGGG